>JXCR01145519.1:59994-94317 GCA_002079205.1 Phalaenopsis hybrid cultivar | reverse complement strand
TATATATATATATATATATTCCAAAAGATTATATAAATTGTCTTATAAAATCCAAACCCCAAACATTAAAAATTTCAACTTCTAGAGTAAAATTTAGGGACATTTCATTTCTTCTGGAAATATTACCTATTCTCTTACATCTATCACATGATTTTATGTAAGTATTAACATCTCTAAATAAGTAGGCTGATAAAATCTAGATTGTACAATCTTAAATGCTGTTTTATCTACCCCAAAATATCCCCTAAAATCTGATTTATGATATTTTTGCATAATTTCTTGGGTTTCTTCCAACAGTACACATCTTCTAATAACTAAGTCCTTACATTATTTATTTAAATAAGGGTCATTCCAAAAATAAAATTTTGCATCATGAATGAACTTTTTAATTTGATGTCTATTAATCTATAGGATAAAATATTATAAATTAATTAGTTAACTATATTAGCATATCACATAATTTGCTATTCATTAATTTCATAAAGTTGTTCATCAAGAAAATTTTCATTAATTTCACCATTAAACCTAATGTTATTTTCTTGTTCATGCCTTGATAAATGATCAGCTATCTGATTATCAGTACACTTCCTATCTATAACTTGGAAATCAAATTCTTAAATCAGAAGGACCCATCTAATTAATTGTGATTTTGCATTCTTCATCATTGATTATTTTATAGCAGAATGATCAGTATACCAAAGACATTTAGTTCCAATAAGATGAGGCCTAAATTTATCAATAACATACACTATAGCTAATATTTCATTTTCAGTAGTGGTGTAATTAATTTGAGCTTCACATTATAGGTTTAACTAGCATATTATAACACTTTAAATTTTTTATCGTATTTTTTCCCTAAAACAACCCTATAGCATAATCACTAGCATCACACAATAATTTAAAAAGTTTTTTTCCAATTAGGTGAAACAATAATAGGTGTAGTGATTAATTTTTCTTTTAATAAATTGAAGGCTTTCAGACATTTTTTATTAAAATCAAAATTAGTGTCTTTTTCCAGAAGACGACAAAAAGGCTTGGAAATTTTTTGAAAAGTCTTTAATATAACGCCCGTAAAATCTAGCATCCTAGAAAACTTCTTGCCCCTTTTATACTAATAGGAGGTGGTAATTCAACATTAACTTGAATTTTTGTTGGATCTACTTCCATGCCTTTCTCAAAAATCTTTGTTGACCTCACTTTTGGTTGAGGTTTAGTTTTTCCCCTTTAGTAGCCTAGGATTTAGCTATAGGACTTTCCTGTTGACTATTCCTAGAAAACTAAAAAAGGAACCCTCACCATTAGAAATTCTAAATTCCCCTTTGCTCAACTTGAAGCTCTATATATTGGTCCTAACCTCTATCACTTAGTAGGTGGGGTCATCATGGGGGAGCTCAAGATGAGTTCTCATAGGACTATTTGACCTTAGGATTGGCCCTGGGTGTTGGTCTGGAGCTAAGGCACTCACTTTCACTCACTCTCACTCACAATCCCTCACAATTATAGACCCAAAATTTCTTAACTTTGATCCCTTGATCTTTTGGGAGACTCATGTAGATGATCCCCTAAACCCACTAAACTAGGCTGGGGTTTAGCTAAGCCCAACACATAGAGGACTCAAATGGGGTTTTTATTGGTCCATAGCTCATATATCGTGGTTGGTACCCCAACCATACCAAATATATCAACTTGGCATTTTGCCCCTAAATTCCCAGAGATTACCTAAATACCCTTCGAACCCCAAATTCACACAAAATACCCAAATTTGTTCAAAAACATTTCAAACCTTTTTAAAATTCCCAAGTTACCCAATACTACCCAAAAATTCCAAATTTACCAAAATACCCCTAAAATGGCAAAAATTATAAAAATACCATTGGCACCCCAAACTTTCCAAAAACCTCCAAAATCACTCCAAATGTCTCCAAAACCAATTTGGACCCTTCAATTGAACCCAATTTGGCCAACTTGACAATTTTGACCAAAACCCCTAAATTGCCTTTAATGGCCCAGCTTTCCCATATTTACCTCAAATGTCCATCAATTTGGCCCAAATTTCCCTCAATTTCAATTCTAAACTCAAATTTACCTTTCCCATGACCAATATAAACCAAATTCAAGCTTAATTGGTCCCTTATTTGAGCCCAATTTTGATCTAAGTCAAACCCACCCCCAATTTTAGCTCTATGACTTATTCCCACCAAATTGAACTCTATAGCCTACTCAATTTGCCACAATTTATGTTGAAAACTCTTAATAACAATCCTACACATCAAACTTGACCTCAATTGGCCTTGGTGAAGCCTCAATTGCATTCAATTTTTACTCAAGTCTAAAAATCCCCAAATTTACCCTAATGTGGCTATGTCCCCAAATTCCACCAAATTGATTGCCCTAAACCCACAATTGACACCCAATTTATGTTAAAAACTCTTTATGATGTTCCTATAGACCATTATCAACAATCAATTTGGACTTATCCTAAGCCTAGCCCAATCTAGACCCAAGTCAAGCTCAACATACCCAAATTGACCAAAATTTCAAAATTCTTCAAATTGAACCCCAATTGGACTCAAAATAATTTCAATCCTTCACAAAAAATCTTCATTACAATCATCTACACAATGTTGATCAATTAATTAGGCTTAAAGTCATGGCTAGCCTAACCTAAACCCAACCTTTGGCCATTTGGACCCATATTGGACTCTTACACCAAAATTGGCCTAACCACCCTAAAGTCACCAAATTTATGACTCTACAGACACTAAGCTCACTCCATGGACCAGGCTAAACCCATTGGACTGGCCATGGTGAGATATTGATGATTGGATCCCTAAATTAAGGGATTCATACCCATTTATGAGCCTTATCTAAAAATCTCCCCCATCATCACTTGTTATTGAGGGTTAAACATAATTAACCCTCCCACTGGCTCGCCTGACCTCCTAGCTACTTTCAATAGCATTGTCGGTTGGCCTAGTCATTGGAGCACCTCAAAAATGAGGGCCACCATCCTTAAATAAAACCCAATCTCAACCTTAGGGGCCAGCTCCCCATAATTAAACTTTACAGCTTCTCAGCCCAGCACCTCAGCAAAATTTTACACCCAAGGCCAGGCCTTGAGCTCCCCTCTCCAGACATGGCTATAAAACCTCACCTCTAAGGCCAACATAAGGGCACTGAAATTTTCTCAAGGAAACTTGGTAAATATGCTCCCATAGCCTCTCTAGGACTTCCTCAGTGCAAACCAAACACCCTCTGCCCTAATTCTCATCGCCGGAGCTCAATTTTTGAGTTCAAATCCTTGCCGGAGACAGGAAATTCTCCACCACACCCCCACAGTGCACCAAATCTCAATTAAATTGGCCCACACCTTCACCACAGTGAAAGAAGACAAAGTACCATAGAATCCCCCTCATAGAGAGCCTCTAGCTTAGACTTTGATCAACACCCAAATTCGGCCTTGATCAAATTTGGGGCTAGTCATTACACCACAGCAAGAGGCTCAATTCCTAGCCTCCTTGGACCTCCAAGAACGTACCAAGCACCTCTGA
Organism: Phalaenopsis hybrid cultivar; assembly: GCA_002079205.1. Taxonomy (NCBI): domain Eukaryota; kingdom Viridiplantae; phylum Streptophyta; class Magnoliopsida; order Asparagales; family Orchidaceae; genus Phalaenopsis; species Phalaenopsis hybrid cultivar. The sequence goes on along the minus strand of JXCR01145519.1, from coordinate 90,766 downwards.
TTGAAGCTTCCCTTCTCAGAGCAAAGGTATTGAACTTCCTCTCTTCCTAAGCCTATTTTGACTCTCCATATGATTAGGGTTAATTTAATGGTATGTTTATCGTATGAATATATTCTACTCACTTAGACGAGTCGACAACACCAAACCCAAGGTCATTTGGTTAAGAAATAAGTGAGATCTTAAGGTTTTAGGGTTAACAATCATGGGCTCACACTAGTTGGGGACGAAGACGCGGAGCCGTTAGATGGCGCGTGTATCAGACAAACAACTAGGATTGTGTTGTACGGGAGCTTGATACATAAATCACGAGCTGACTCAGCGGCTACGTGGATGGTGGCGTCTAACTGGAGTGCACCACGCATGTCTTCGGAGCCGTCGCATGATGCTGTGGCGCCGCGTGTTTAAGTAGGAAAATAGGGATTTATTTAATTCAGAAAATACCCCCTACCTTCAAAAATCCATACCCTGGTGTAAGAAATCACAAAAATAAAATAAAAATATCCCAGTGCTCAGTGAATATAGGAGAACAATGTCGAAATGGTTTGAAGTTTTTTCATGTATATTTTATTTTTAATTAATTAAATACTATTTTTAGTGTTTTGATTCACCATGCATTCAAATATTTCACCATGGAATGCTATTTGGGTCACTTGTAGCCTCTGTCATGGGGGATCTCCCCTGCTTTTTCCAAAGTTAGAGGAGACCCCTATGAGGAGATATGTATTTTTCAAGTTTACGCATATGATTTGAGGAATTACTTATAATAATTAGTATGTTGCTTAGAAAGATCCAAGAAATTTTTGTTAGGTCCACTGTGACCAGAGAACCTTAAGAAAAATTTGTCATGAGCTAAGTCAATAAGAACATACCTAATTTTCATAAAATGCTAAAATACATAGGAAATTAATTTGGTAAAAATAAACATCTAAATGACTTGCTTTTAATTCTCCACTGTAACTTAAAGTTTAGAGGACTCCCTATAAAAATTTCAAAACATTTGGAGCTCATTTGGTAACTTAATTTGATTTTCTAAGTTAAATGACATTTTTAACACTTAAAATAATCATAATAATTAAAATACAACTAAAAAATTTATGAAATTGGTTTTGAGAGTTCTTTGTGATCAGAGGAATTTTTTAAAAATAAAATGGTAATTAAAAGAAAATTTTCATTTCTTAAGCATATTTTAAATATTTAAGTAATTAAAAAATAATAAAAATAATAAAAATATTAAAATTCATGAAAATGTTCTAAATTATTTCCTAAGCACTTAGGAGCAATTGGAATATTTTTCCTAATTTTCTATTTTAAAGCTTAAAATATTTTTTGAAGGCTAAAAAAGGATTTTCCTTAATTTCTCACTAAAATAATTCTAATAATTGAAAGAAAAATCATAAAAATATGAAATTTATTTCTCTGGGTTCTTTGACCTCAGAAAGATTTAATAAAAATGTAAAACTTAATTTTTCACATTTAAAATAGTTTATAATTAATTAATACCTCAGAACTTAAAATAATTCTAATAATTCAAATGAAACTCAAAAAATCATGAAATTTTGTCTAAGTGGTTATGGGGCCTTTGGCTACCTCCAGTAAAAATTTCAAGTGATTAGAATTTTTGGTGAAGTTATTGAATTTTCCTTGGAAAATCGTATTTTTGCATGTAAATAATTATATAAATTAAATTAAATTTTGAAAAATCACATTTTCTCTTATGATATTTTAATTGACCAATGAGTGAGGTAGGATAAAAATTACAAAGTCATTTGAATTAAAATTGATGAATTATGAAGTGATGGAGCCTGAGTGGCAAGAGTATAATTTTGGAAATTTGGTCTTAATTAACATTTAGGCTTTATTTCAAGAAAGGGAAATAGGAAATCTTTGATCTTAATTGACATGTTCAGATGATTGAAAACATAAGGAATTAATTGGTAGAAACCAATTTCACTTTTCTTAATTAAAGGATAAATTTGCAATTTCCTAAATTTCCTAAATCATTAAAATTTGGAGGCCTATTAAATTAATTGATCCTAGACTTAGGGGTATGATTTTGGATGTTAATAACTCACTAATTTAATACCCCTATTTGGTGTTCAAATGACATTCAAATCTTTTGGTGATTAATTACTATAACTTAAAATTCAATTTCTTTCAAAAATTACTAATATATCCACCAAGGTCTTAAGGGCTTTGTAGTGACCTAGGCTAAATCAAATTTGGTTGAATGAGGATTAGAAACGTGAATATAGCTAGAAATTGAACAGCTTTAAAACACTACAAGCCCAAGTTAAAACTAAAATTGGCCAAGTGTCTTAATAACATTAACTTTCCCCTTTAAGGGTTTTCACCCACATAATTCTCAGATTATATGAGAAATGGTAATCACCCTACTCTTAGAGATAATCAAAACATCGATGTTCGTTGAACATAATAAGTTTAAATGAGCTTGAGACTTTTCACCAGGTGGTGAGAAGGAAGCATGAACCTGCTTCTTCCTCCTAACCTTCTGGATACCTCAGAGGTCTACTAAACTTAGTATGTTTTGCTTAATGAAATCATCCTCAAATGATATAATAGTGGCTCACCAAGATATGATTTAGGATTTGGTAGATCACCAAGACCTTATATCCCTGCTCTACATAAAATGCTTTTAATATATATAAATGCTCTCACATGCATTTTGAGTTTTAGTTGAAGATGACGGGAAGACCGTCCATGTACTCTTTTATTGTTAGTTATTTTACCTGCATTTCTAGTTCCCTGTACTTTACTTTTCAAAACATTACTGTACTTACTTACCTGCATGTATGAACAAAAAACACAAACCTGCATGTTAAATAACGTGTCACCCTGCATGAAAACCAAAACTGTTAGGATAGCCGCAAAACCAAAAACCAAAACTAAAACCAGCTAAGATAAAATTCACCGCCACAACATTCAAAATATAAGACAACTCAAAATTTAATCACAAACATCACAAAACAACAATTGCAACTAAATTACGACGTCTCTATCGGATAATCAAGAATCCCTTGGAGGAGGTAACCTACGGTTGCTAACGAGGCTTCCAACGGTCTGAATGAAAGTATGGAACTCATTAAGTTAAGTTTAGTAATTTCATTCGGACTAAGTGAATTCAATAGAAAATAGTGGTGTCGGAACAAGGGAACCGTAGGATTCTAACCGGTGACACTCTAATCAACTTTAAAATGCCCCATAACATTTTAAGAACTTCAACCACAAGACCATCTGATTTGACATTATAACCTGACACCTTAGAAAACTTAAACTCGTCAAGACGAGGAGCTTGGAGCTAGCATGGTGGGTAGCATGACCATCTTCAACAACAAAACATGTCTACACCAGCTAAACCATTCTTTCTTTAGAATTAAAACAATAAGCCAAAGGATTTCAAGGTTGTTTGCTTATGCAACATAAATCCTCACCTCATCTTTAAGCCTTTGTATAGCTTTGCAGTACAATGTAAGCCCTAACTTGTCTTAGGATTCCAAGGTTATCGTTCATCAGTACCTAAATCCTCACATCTTCTAGGCTATTTGTGTGATCCTTTCACCCTAAATAAATAAAATTGGCAGGATGAAACATTTAAATAATTTCTCCTCAAAACTAAAGCCAAACAAAGGTATAGACTAGGAAGTCACCGAGGTTCTCCTCCAGATCTGTGACATCCCCTAGCTCTTCCTCCTTTGAATTTTACAATAAAATGTTCCAAATGTGAGTCATTCCCATTTCACACCTCTTTTTCTGACTTTGTTGAAAAATCCTATCCTTTTGAACTCCTTGAAGATAATATTCCCTAATTTTTATCGAGAGTTTTCTTAGGTGACTTCAGTCATTTAACATGTAATTAACTATAGGGGCTTGCCCTTATAGGAGGCTTTTTCAAACCTAGCTTAAAATAAACCCTATTTAATTCTTCATATTAAATAGGGGAGATTGTTGGCAAATAAAATGGTTTTGCAGACCAAACGGATGTCATATATTTTTTAGTTTATTTAATCAAGCCTCATCCTCAAGTCTTGTGTTTATCCTTCGGGTTTATTTGATCAAGCCTCATCCTCAGGTCTTGTGTTTATCCTTCGGGATAGATACACAGTTTGATNAACTATATATATATATATATATATGTAAATTACAATGTCCTTCCAAAGAGGGACACACGATTTCAATTCTGGGGGCCTATAGCTTCCAATGGGCAACTCCTCCAACCAAAAATAGTGTCGACAATCTTATGTCCTAACACAATTCCCCTTGAAACCATAAATTGCTATTTTTCCTAATTGAGAACAAGTTTTGTTTGTTCACAGTGTTTTAGAAAACTTATTAAAAGATCAAGACATGAATTAAAAGAGGTTCCAAAAATAGAGAAATTATCCATAAAACATCAATTCCTTTCTCAATTAAATCACATAAAATTAACATCACACATCTTTGAAAATTTGCAGGTGCATTACATATGACATCCTTCTAAAAGTAAAAGCTCCATATGGACTTGTAAATGTTATCTTCTCTTGATCCTCATGACTAATAGGTATTAGGTAGTATCCAAAATATCCATCCAAAAAGCAAAAATAACGATGTACAGCGAGTCTATCCAAAATTTGATCCAGAAAAGGTAAAGGAAAGTGATCTCTCATAGTGGTAGTTTTTAATTTTCTATAATTGATTCAAATTTGTCATCCAGTGTTTTGTCTGGTTCAGATTAATTCATTCTTTTTTATTTACAACTATAATCACTCCCCATTTCTTAGGAACCCAATGAATATGACTATCCCACAAATTGTCTGATAGGATAAATAATTCTTGCATCCAATAACTTTAAAATTTCTTTCTTAACAACTTCATTCATTTTCGAAGCCAATCTCTTTTGAGGATGAGCTTATGTCCAACTAAAGGCTTTCTTATGATTTTTCAATGTCTCCAATAACTTTTCTTTTTTTTTTTGCAGTCAAATCTAAAGATATAATAACTGGTAAGGTAGATGAGTTCCCCAAAAATGCATATTTTAAATGTGTTGGAAGAACTTTCATCTCCAATTCAGGAGGTTTGTCAATAGAAGGAGTCTGAGGTTTACTATTCTCAGTAATATCTAAATTTCAAAGTTTTCCTGAAGATAATTTGTATCCTTATTTATCTCATCTGATTTATCTTCAAAGTCACCTTCAATTTCACTTTCCAATTCTTTTGATTTGATATAACTTCATATTTCTGTTCTTATATGACTCCCATTTTTATTGATAATGCTTAGCAATCATATAATCAATAATATCTATTGGGTAACATTTACCATCTTTCCTTTATTAGGATACTTTATTGATTTAAGCACATTAAATGTAACTTACTGATCATTAACTCTCATGGTTAATTCTCCTTTTTGCGCACCTATCCAAGCATGTCCGGTAGTAAGGAAAGGTCTCCCTTGTATGATAGGAATTTCTTTATCTTCTTCCATATCTAAAATAATGAAATCAACAAGGAAGATAAATTTATCCACTTTAACTAATACAAATTATATAACCCCATTTGGATAAGTAAATGATCGATCATCTAATTATAGGGTTATAGTAGTGGGAGATATCTCTCCAAATCAAAACCTTCTAAATATAGATAATGGCATGAGATTAATGCTTGCTCCTAGATCACATAAAGCTTTTCCACAAAATTTTTCTCCAATTGCACATGGTATGGTAAAACTGTTAGGATCTTTAACTTTTTGAGGAAATTTTTTCTAAATTATTGCACTACATTCTTCACTAAGTGCAATAGTCTCATAATCTTCAAACTTTTTTTTTATTTAAAACTTCTTTCATAAATTTGACATAACTTGGCATCTTTTACAAAGCTTCTACAAATTGGGATATTAATTCTGAGCTTCTTAAAGATCTCAAACATCTTGAAAATTGTTGATCCAACTTTTATTGCTTAAGTCTTTAAGGAAAAGGAGGTGGTTGTCTTTCTATATTTGTCTTAGTTGGAGAGATAGGCATTTCTATTTCCTTAGGAATAGTTTACTCCGATTTTTCAGTGTTAGTATTTTCTCTCTCAACTTCAAACTCTTTTAGAAATTCAACATGTAATCCCTTTCCACTCCTTAGTTGGACAACTTTAACTTATTCTTGTTCTTTACTTTTATCTATAGGATTGACCTCAACATTACTAGAAAGTGTTCTCTGAGGCCTATTACTAAAGGCATTAGCAATTTGTCCCAGTTAATTCTCAATGTTTCGAATAGCAAAACATCAACTTTGTAATTTATTGTCCATTTGTAACATCACTTCTTCTATTGACAACTTCTTCTCCTTAACTTGTTGGCTACTACTACATCCTGGAGGAAAAGTAGCTCTATAGTTAGTACTACCCTAGTTGCTCCAGTTTCCCAATGGTTTTAATTGATTGTTCACCCATGACTGACTTCCACCACTAGAATTGTTGTTCCAGTTAAAATTAGCGTGGTTTTCCCAACTTGGGTTGTAATAGTTAGAATAAGGGTTATTTGGTCTATTAATAGAATTTATAGTTTCTAATAAAGTTTGAGAATCAATCATTTGTTCTAATGAATTTTCTTCGATCACATAAGGTGTTTGAGAAAACTTCATTTAAATTGGATCTATTTTCCTAGATAACGCAACAACTTGAGATGCAACTATTGAAATAACATCATTATCATGAATGCTGGCTGATGCACGGTTTTTTGTATGCATTGTAATGAAGAGTACAAATTTAAGAAATCATCATTCTCCTTTACAATGAGTTTATGGTTCATGAAGTAACTAAAATCATTTTAAACTATATATATATAACTGTATTGTGCCAAATAGGAGCAATCATATTCTTTACCCTCTGAGAGTGCATAAAGAACAATGGCTAATCCAGAGTTCGATCCCTAAATCTGTGGTTAGGTTGAGAGGATATTGGCTCCCACTCTAGAGCTCCCACTTCTCCCTCCCCTGAAGGCTAATAATCTCGCTTTAGTTTCCAAACAACTGGATGAAATTGAGGATTTTAGTCTGTCACCATAAAATCTTCAATTATGCGCTCATCAAAATATATTTTCCTATTTATTTGCACTTAACCCCATGGACTACATTCTCATCCATGAAATTTAATGTGACTCTTACATTATTGTAGAAAGCATAATCCTTTTGGATCTTATGTTTCTCAACAAATTTTACCATTTCAATTGGCTAGAATGAAAAGTAAATGAAGATCAGAGTTTGAATCATTACAATTTATTGACATTTAAAACCTTACACAACAAAATTAATTCTTCACAAAATCATATCTTATTGTAGGTAGAAAGATAAAAAAACTACTTAGAATTCATGAGAATGATACAACAAAACATGAATTTTATATATAAAAACTAGTTTACAAAATAAAGAAAGGAAATAAAACAACTTATCTCACACTCCTTCTCAAGAAAATCCCTTGAATTTTTATTTAAGCACTTTCTCTCTTTACAATCACACTCAATTCTCTCTTAAAAATGAAATGAAGAAGAAATCTCTCACCTTCCCTCTCCTCTTACAACTCTAGAAGAAAAACCTAACTCTTCCTCCAATACATGTCACGCCACAACAACTTACTCCTCTCTCTCACACCGCTCGCCCACACACTCTCCACCACACACAAAAGACCTCACTAGAATTCACTATATGGGCGTCAACCTTGTCTTCAAAGGAATTTAAAATTCCCTCCTTTTAACTAAGAGGCACACCTCTTCAGATCAAGAGACAAATCCCTTCGCCCAAGAGACATATCTCTTCATTCAAGAGCCTTTCCAAAGTGTCTAAATGCATTAAACCACTCCATGGGGCATTTAAATTAATTGAAGCCTTCTAGAAGCTCTAAAAAATAGTCAATAACCACCACAATCTGTTTTAATTCGTCTTTGGCACCTTTGGCCCCTGTTTATTGGAGTTTTGTGCTGTTCTCAGGATTATGGCACCTCTGGCGCCAGTTCTCACACCTCTGACAACTCTTCTCTATAAAATGGCACCTCTTCTCTATAAAATGGCACCTCTGGCGCCAGGATGCTGAAAGACTGCATTTTGACTCCAAAATTCTTCCTTTTTGCTCCTTTTTGCTCCAAATGCCTAAAATCATTATACTTGCGACAAAAAATGAAAATACCTTTCTTTAAAGTACAATATCACCAAATTTAAGCATAAACTTTATACATAAAATGGCACTTTTTTGGTGTATCACTGGCTACTTTCTTTGGATTACATTTTTAGGGGGTCATTGAAAAATGTTTGTAGCCATCTCTTCAATTAAAGCAATGCCTTCATCAAATAGTTTATACATTAATGAATCTTCAGCAACAACATCTACGATAGATCTGAGGGATCCTACTAACCCATTATAAAAAAATTGAATGATTAACCAGTATGGTAGAGCATGATGTGGACACTTTCTGAGGAGTTCCTTAAAATCTTTCCCAAGCTTCATATATTGGCCCTCTTTCAAACTGAGTAAAATAAGTAATATCATTTCTAAGCTTTGTAATTTTTGAAGGAGGAAAGTACTTAGCTAATTTTTTTTTTTTGCTAAGTCTCCCCAAATTCTAATAAGTCCAGGTGCTTATGAATTAACCACATCTTATCTTTATCCCTTAAGGAAAAAGGAAAAAACTCTAAGTTTGAGTGTCGTTGGATACACCATCATATTTAAATGTAGCACACATTCTAGAAAACTTGTTAAATGTAAATTTAGATCCTCAGATGGTGTTCCCCCAAACTGATTGTTTCGTACCATTTGTATGATTCCGGGTTTAAGTTCAAACGAGTTAGCCACTACAACTGAGATTTTAATACTTAAATTAATTTCATCTGTTGTAGCGTTTGCATAATCCCTTAAATGTCTTTGTAAATTATGATGTTCATTTTCAACATTTTGAATCTCAATGTTATTTTGTAATATGTTTATCATTTCTTGAGAATTGTGAAGTCCTTTTTATTTTTGAATTTTTTCTGGTAGTTCGTTCTAATTTAGAATCATAGCGCCCTAAACCTTCAAATCCTGAACTACACATACAAAAGATAAAGTTTTAAAAAATAAATCAACAAAAAAAAAACTTTTGAAAATTTTGATTTTTGATTTTTTAATTTTTTTTTAATTTTTCTGTTTTTGTCAATTTTCTTATGTTTTTATGATTTTTGAAAAATTAAAATTACTAAAACTAAGTTTAAATTTTCTTTAAATAAATCTATAGTTCAAATATAAAAAAATTTAAGTCAATAAAAATTTACGTCGCTATCTGGGCAACGCTGCCAAAAACTTGACCCAATCCGCAACTATGAAGATTTTTTAACTCCAAATGATTGCCAAAAACTTGGCCCAAATTGTATTCAACGGCTAGTGCGCATAATAAAAAATTAATAATAAAAATTCACACTAGGGGTACTATTGACCTCACTTTTGTGAGGATTCTAAACTGATACACATGGACAAAATAAGCCTTGAGTCACCTACTTCAACTCAAGATCCTTAGACACCTCTTAAAACTTAGTGATATTCACGACCACCAAAATTCAACCTGGGAAGAGGGGATTACTGACATTGACCCCTTTGTGAATTCACCTAGGGTACCCAAAATTCTGAAGGTTGCATTGAATCTTATTACACTCCTTTAGTATTCAAACCACATTCAAACCAATAATGACAAACTCTGATTTGGTTAACCCTTAACCCAATAGTCATCACATTGATCATTTGGTCAAACCTAAAGTCAAATTGGTCAAACTTGACAATTTGGTCAATTTTGACTTAAAATTGGTCAAATGACTAACTATAGGACTTAATTGGTCAAATTTGGTCAAATTGGTCAACTCTAGTTGAAATGTTCAACTTTGCTCAACCTTGATCAAATTACACTATTTGGTCAACCCAAATACCAAATTGGTCAAACTGAACCATTTAATTATCCGTAGACCCCATTAGTCAAATTTTGGTCAAATGATCAATTTTGAACCTCATGGTCACCACATTGACCATTTGGTCAACCATGGGCCCAAATAATAATCATATGGTCATTTTGACCATCACGGTCAACCATGGCCAAACTTGGTCAAACTTGGTCAACTTTACTATTTTGGTAAAAATTTGGTTTTTTCATCAAATTGTTTTTGTCTCTGGATTAATTAATCATTTAATTAATTAAAGAGAGCAAAATTAAAGATTATTAAACCTAAGATTTAAGTTTAAAATCATGGTTTAAGCGTATGGCAAGACAAACTCATGACAACCCTAAACCCATGCTTTACACTTAAACCATAAATTCACCTTACGAAATATTGTTAATGGGTCACCCATGACCCATGAGACCTATCATGACATGACAAAGACTCATAAAAGACCCATGAACCATAATTTTTGACCCAAGTCAAAGGTCATCATGAGGCCATTATGAATGGATGATGGAGGTGTCATTCCTTAATCCATGGAAGGAAGACATGGTGAGGTCATCATTCACTATACTCTTTATCCAATAGGAGAAAGCTTATTCAAGTTATTATCCTGACCATGTTTGAATTCATCATGACTAAACCATGGAAATGAGGGAAGGGAGGCTTTGTGTCATTCTTTCCTAAGCCAAATACATGACTCATATGCTTAGGTGGATAAGTTCAAGCTAGCTGAATCTCAAAGTCCTCACCGCTTCTTTTTTCACCCAATGAAATCAAGACAAAACCATGGCCAAATCCTCACATTATGAAGGATTATCATGGATATCATTTAGGAACACTCATCCATGGTTATCCTTAGTCATAGAGCTTATCTCTTTGTCTTCATAAGCCATTACTAGTCTTCCCCAAATAATTCTGAGATTTATAGCCACCTCTAATGGCTATAAAAAGCTAACTTGAGAACTTTTATGAAGAGAGACTAGCATACACTGTCCAATCCCTAAAAAACTTAAGACAAATAGTGTTCTCCATACCTTAGAAAATAAAACCCCAATAGAATTAGCCTTTGAACTCACACAATGAGCTCCAATTTTGAGGTCTAATTTCAGGGCAGTTTTCGTGTTTGACATAAACCCATTTAAAACTCCAAATCAACTCTTCCAAAAGTTTCCTTAGGCTCTACAAAGAGGTATCCAATCAAAATTGGCCTTTCTTATTGACTTTAACCCGCTCCTAGCTGAACTCGTGACCCCATTTCATCAAGCATATACCAATACCCAACATCAACTCAGATTGAATCAAGGGAAAGCTTTCCAAACGCATAGCAAAGCTCTAGAATTTTTGCAATCAAAGTTTCATTTTCTAAGGCTAAGGTATGTTATCTAAACCTAATTTCAGCTTGATTTTTAGAAATTGTGAAGAGGATCGTCATATCATGGCTAAGTGCCTTTATTGATGTGTTTGTTATGATGTGATGATGCGTTAGGAATAAAAAAAATTGAATTTGGTGCAAGATCTCGGGAGATCTTAAGCCCTAATAACAAATAACTCTAGGTTCATCTCCCTTTTGGGACGATGAACAAATGCCATCCATTTTTGTGTATTGGAAATGTACAACTCTGATCAAGCCGGACTGCAGATCTGTACATATGAAACAAACAGAACCGCAGGCCTTGTGTGCTGTCGGGTGTGAAGTGCTCCCAATAATGCACTGCTACTCCTTTCTTCAACAGATCTGATGATCCGGTCAGTGCCACATGGAATTAGTTTAAGTAGGGTTTAAATTAAATCCAAATAATCTTAATAAACTTCATAAACTCATATCTTGACATAAAAAAAACACAAAAAAATATGACAAAAATACACTTGAATTTAAGAAAATGGGGAGAAAATTATGGAAGTGAAATTAAAAATTAATGAATTATAGTTAATTTTTAATTAATTAATTACTCTCTGGAGTAATTTAATTTTTAAAAATTATAAATAATAAAAATATGAAATTTTTAGGAATCAACCTTTATGTCATTGGGGACATTTCCTAATTTTTCCAAGGCTGCGAAATTCCCTAGAGTCCAATTTTCTAATTTATATCAAATTTTGTAATTATTTCTGAAATAATTATAAAAAATCAAGAAATTGGAAATTAAATTTAAAAATGGTTAGAATATTTAGAGTGACAATTTTAAACTCTAAATGACAATTTTTAACTATCGAAAAATTTAAAATAACAATTTTACCACTTAGGGTAAAAATTGTAAATTCCAAATTTACATTTAAAACCCTAAAAATTCTTAGGCTTGAACCTTGACCTTGAATAACATATAGGATTGACTGAACCCTAACCCTTAGATTTGACACCCAAACTAGATCCAAGGTGAACCCAAACCTTAACCAACATGGGGTTTAACCATCTCCTCAAAACTATTGGGTCTAATCCCTATAGACCCAAAATCAAAATTTCAAACGTTGAGTTCAAACTCACATAACACTTAGGACTAATCCATATAGACTTAGGTTAAAATCTAGATCCAACCCCAAATGGATTCAAACCAAACTCAGACATCTAGATTCAATTCAGGAAAACCCAAACTTCACTAAAACCCTAATTAGGTCAAAACCTAAATTAGACCTTATTAAACCTTTTAAACCTTAACAATATTAGGTTTAGGACAAATTAAACCTTAATTAGGTCTAAACCCAAATTAGGCCTAATTAACCCCTTTTAAGCCTTAACCACATTAGGCTTAACATAAATAAACCCTAATTAGGTTTAAACCCCAATTAGACCTAATTAACTTTTTAGTTTAACATGAATAAACTTTAATTAGGTCTAAACTCCAATTAAGACTTAATAAACCTCTTTTAAGCCTTAATCACATTAGGCTTAACACAATTAAACCTTAATTAGGTCTAAACCCCAATTAGACCTAATTAACCCTTTTTAAGCCTTAATCACATTAGGCTTAATATAAATAAACCTTTATTAGGTCTAATCGCTAATTAGTATTAATTAACCCCTTTTAACCCTTAATTGCATTAGGCTTAACATAAATAAACCATATTAGGACTAAACTCCAATTAGACCTAATTAATCCTCTATAAGCCTTAATCACATTAGGCTTAACATAATTAAACCCTAACTAGGCTATACCCCAATTAGAACTAATTAACTCTCTAATTTAACAAAAATAAACCCTAATTAGGATTAAACCCCAATTAGACCTAATTAACCATTTTAAGCCTTAATTACGTTAGGCTTAACATAAATAAACCATAATAAGGCCTAAACCTCAATTAGACCTAATTAACCTTTTAAACCTTAACAGTATTAGGACTAAGAAAAATAAACATTAATTAGGTCTAAATTCTACCTATACCTAGTTAACTACTTTAAGTCTTAACTACATTAGGCTTAAGCAAACCTAAACCCTATTTAAGTCTAATATTCAACTAGGATTAAATCAAATTAAAGCTTAGGTTGAATCTATATTGAACCTAAATTAACCTAAACCTTAAGTATAATCCACATTGAACCTAAGACAACCTAGACCTTTAGGTTCAACCCAACTTGAACCTAAGTCAAATTAAATACTTAGGTTGAACACAACTTTAACCTAAGTCAACAATCAACATACACTTTATGTTCAATCCATATTGAGCCTAAGTCAACCCTAAGTCTAACCTAAATTAGAATTAACTAAATCAACCATAAGTCCTACATTCATTGGACTTAAAAAATAATTCGAACCTTAGGTTAAATCCATATAGAACCTAAATCAACCATAATTCCTACTTGTACTGGACTCAGAACAATTTCAAACCTTAGGTTCAATCCATATTGAACCTAAACCAACTTTATGTCCTACTTACATTAGACCTAACCTTAAGTCCTATCTCCATTAGATTAAGAACTATTTTAATTCTTGGGTTCAATCCATATTGAACCTAAACCATCTTAAACTTTAGGTTCTACCTACATTGAACCTGAATCATCTTAAGTCCTACTTACATTGGACTTACATCATCTTAAACCTTAGGTTCTACCTACATTGAACCCAAACCGTCTTCATACCTTAGGTCCTACCTAAACTGGACTTAAACTAAATTAAACTTTAGGTTCTACTTACATTGAACTTAAATCATCTTAAGTCCTACCGACATTGGACCTAAACTTTGGTTTTATCAAAATTGAACCTAAAAGTCATCAAACTTGATGTCCTAATTAAAATTGGATCTAAATCATCTTAAACATTAGGTTTTACTTACATTAAACCTAAATCATCTCCATACCTTAGGTCATACTTAAATTGGACTTAAACCATTTTAAACCTTAAGTCATACCTATATTGGACTTAAACAATCTTAAACTTTAGATTCTATCTAAATTGAACCCAAACAACATAAATCCTTATGTTTTACCAACATTAAACCTAAATCTTAAGTCTAATCTAAATTAGACTTAATCAAAATTCTTTAGGTCTAACCGACATCAGACCTAAAATAAATGACATTATGGATGCTCTAATTCACCGACACAAAAATTGAACTCATCAACCCATTAACATAAAAACAAATGCAATAAAATTCACCTTAAAAGACATTAAAATTTAAACTTGAACCTGAAAAAACAAGTAGATTTGAGAAGATATTTTGGAGGAGGTAACCCATGGTTGCTAACAAAATATCTTCCAGCCACGTGTGGTTAATCAAACTGGAAACACAATGACCAGAGACGATTGAACCATGGGATCTTGATTAGGTCATCTTACAAAAAAAAATGATAGAATGACAAAAATGAAAAAAAATCAATCTGTTAATAAATCATAAACAACCTAAAATCTTCCAGCCTTTAAAATCCCATTAAGACACTAAAACTTAAATTGAACCCTAATGAACAAAGATCACTGAATGCAACTTGAACAGCTGTGTTTCAGATCCATGAAGATTTCTTGGACGATGCAATCAGTGGTTGCTAACAAGAATCTTTTGGTCTTGGTTTAAATACCTTTCAGCCTAAGTAGGTTTGAATACATTATGACCCCTAGGATGACAGAGTCATAGACATCATGACCGGATCATTTTAAAAATTATTCAACCAGCTAAATTGACAAATTTAAATTTGATTTCATGCTAATCGTGTTCTGTTTTGCAGGTTTATTGGAGACATAGAACAAATTACGCAATAAATTTACTTTGCATGTTATTAGGGTGTGCTAACTCTATTTTTTAGAATGACATTCAGAAGTGAAAAGGTAAACCTAAAAAAAACTCAACAACAAAATGAAAACAATAAAACAAAAGGAAAACCATAAAAATAAATGACATAAATAAAATAAAACAACATAAAAAAATAAGACAACAAAACAACAAAAATAAAACATCAAAATGAAAAAAAACAACAAAATCAAATGACATAAATAAGACAAACAAAATAAAATGACAAAAAAAAATGACATTAACAAAAAAAATGACTAAATAAAACCTCTAGGGTAGAACCAGATTATTAGAAACCTATTACCCTAGGCTCAAACATTGATGATTCTTTCCTTGATCTTGACATTAAATTTCTTAGAATAATGAGTGTTAACGATAATCAAGATTTTTCTTAGACAGTTTTGACTGCCTGAGATGTAACTAACTATAGGAGCTTGCTTCTATAGAAGAACGAAGAACTCAGAATAGGTAATCTACCTATATCTCTGGTTATTTAGTTTTTCATGTGGTTGTCCTTATATGAGAATTTTTTTTCCTCTATAGAGCTTACCATAATGAAAAACATTCCTACATTTCCTGTTTTCTACTGTTTTCTATTTTTAGCCCTTTTCCTTCTTTCTCTGAATTTCTTAACATCTGAGGATCCTTCACATGATCCAAAAGAATAAGTTACTTGGATATTAGCAAAATCAAATAGATAAATAGAGTGGAAACACCCTTCGATAAATATATAAAACCAACAACATGATAACGAGAATTGGTGGTGACAGTGACTTCCAGCGGCGACTCCACTGGGAATTTTCTCTCTTCTCATCTCTCATTAAATAATTTGTTCTTCATTTAAAGATATTCCATCTTTTGATAGATAAAATTATTTTTCTCAAACTTAACTCCTTGTTTATAAGAGTTATTTGTGACAGACATTCCATGATATTTATGATAGACATTCCATATTGAAAAGACTAAAACGACATAACATAACGAACTCCCAGTTTACAAAATGTGCCTATAATAATTTTTGACATATCATTCATTTGAATTTTTTAGAAAGCTGCAATGGATTCACCGAACTCAGTCTTTACCTAATATCAAGATCTTAATTCACCAATCAATGAAGATACTTGCCTCTATCAAAATAACTTTGGGTTGTTTGATGAAACTGAATTTATGCTGAATAGTTCGTCCGAAATCATTAAAGAACTCTTCAAAGATTTTAACTTAAATCTCTATGAAGATTTTCATCTTTTTGAAGAAGATCTACCTCATGAGTTTCCTATAGAACAATTGACTTTTGAGAAAATGGAAGAAGAAATTGATCAAAGAGGAAAGAAAGTTTATGTCGAAGATGATATTTTCTCACCATCCATATATGAGGGCAGATCTTGTTCCAAAAGTGTTCCACTAACACATACCCAACAGAGAAATAAAAATCTTTCTCTTAAAATGAAGAAGAAAAGAAATGAAATCAACAATCTTGAAGCATCGAAATCTGAGAAAATTGTTTTTGGGAACTCATGTTCTTCAAAGAAGAATAAGTTTTGTCTAATATCTCTCGAGTACGAAGATAACACATTCCCAAATTTTCTAAAAGAAAATTCCTCTTCAATACAGATTATATATTCTATGTTCAAGAGAATTGCATGAAAAGAAAGATGTTCAATCTGTTGACTTTTGGACAAAATGGGATGTGTAGTTTCTACATCCATGAAAAGGAAGCTTCTTGCACAAGAAAATTCTATCTATCAAGAAATGAACCAACAATTCCCATTGGAAATACATTATACTTAAATACTTGTTAAACTTCGTTTAGGACCGAGAGTGGAAGATATGACTATTTCAAGAGATAGAACATAACATGATAAATTAGTTTTGGAGGCAAAAGAGTCATCTACTAAAATGAAAGATCTTGTGCAAATGTGATAAGCTGGGGATCAATCTTATTCACAGCATGATCATACATGACAGAGACATTATATATGCTTAAAAATATAAGTATTTAATACTATTGCTAAAAGATTTAATTCCTCAACAACGGTACCAAAAACTTATTAACATTTATAGATTCGATAAAAATGTATATATAAATTATTCAATAATGGTAAAGTTACACTTATCAATGCAAGTATACAAATCGCTCAAGTAATATAGGGCTCTAATGGAGTTCTAGATATCGATCCCATAGGGAGTAATATTAGAACTGCAAACTATGATTTTAGAAAAGCAATACTTAATTGCAACAATGGAATTCAAATTGCTTATCTGTCACTAATAGGCAATTGAAATAAATATGTATTTTTAATAACTCTTAAATAAATAATTATACTAATAAGGTTTTTAATGTGATATTCAATATATAAGAGAGCATCCTTCTCCTTGTCAAGAAATTATAGTGAATGGACAAAGTGAATCAGTTCAAATTGTGTTGTGCCAAATAGGAGCATACCTATTCTTTATCCTTTAGTCCAGACATAAAGAACATTGACTAATCCTGTGCTTGTTTACTGAATCTGCGGCTAGGCTGGGAGGATACCGGCTCTCACTTCAGAGTTCACACGTTCTGCTCGCCTGAGGGATAACATCTACACTTCAACACCCAAATGATAGGACCGAATTACGTTCCCCTCCCCTGAGGGCTAACATCTACACTTCAGTACCCAAACGATAGGACCAAATTGGAAGATTTTAGTTGCCTGAGGGCTAACATCTACACTTCAACACCCAAATGATAGGACCAAATTGAGGATTTTAGCTTTCCACTCTAAAATCTCCAATTCTACGCTCGATAATTTTTATTTCCCTATTTATTTGCACCAAATTGGGGATTTTAGTCTGTCACTCTAAAATCTCCAATTCTACGCTCGATAATTTTTTTTCCATATTTATTTGCACCCAACTTTTCACTCTAAAATCTCCAATTCTACGCCCGATAATTTTATTTCCCTATTTATTTGCACCCAACTTTCCTCTAAAATCTCCAATTCTACGCCTGATAATTTTATTTCCCTATTTATTTGCACCCAACTTCTAATCTAAAATCTCCAATTCTACGCCCGATAATATTATTTCCCTATTTATTTGCACCCAACTTCCGAGGGCTTTGAAAATCTCCAATTCTACGCCCGATAATATTATTTCCCTATTTATTTGCACCCAACTTCCAAGAGCTCCAATTCTACGCCCGATAATATTATTTCTCTATTTATTTGCACCCAACTTCCAAGGGCTTGGTCCAATTCTACGCCCGATAATATTATTTCTTTATTTATTTGCACCCAACTTCCAAGGGCTTTTACAATTCTATGCCCGATAATAATATTTCCCTATTTATTTGCACCCAACTTCCAAGGGCTTTGATCTTTATGCCCGATAATATTATTTCCCTATTTATTTGCACCCAACTTCCAAGGGCTTTGACCTCTAACATCTACACTTCAACACCCAAATGATAGGACCGAATTAAGGATTTTAGTTTGTCACTCTACAATCACCAAGTTGCACCCAAACGATAGGACCGAATTAAGGATTTTAGTCTGTCACTCTAAAATCTCCAATTCTTCAACCCAAACGATAGGACCGAATTGGGGATTTTAGTCCACCTGATGAATTAGGGATTTAGTCTGTCACTCTAAAATCTCCAATTCTATGCACCCAAACGATAGGACCGAATTGGGGATTTTAGTCTGTCACTCTAAAATCTCCAATTCTACGTCTACCGGCTCTCACTTCAGAGCTCCCACGTTCCCCTTGCTTGAGGGCTAACATCTACACTTCAACAGAAACGATAGGACTAAATTGACCCAACCGATAGGACCGAATTGAGGATTTTAGTCTGTCACTCTAAAATCTCCAATTCTATGCCCTGATCCCACGTTCCCCTCACATGAGGGCTAACATTTACACTTCAGCACCCAAATGATAGGACCAAATTGCGTTCCCCTCCCCTGAGGGCTAACATCTACACTTCAGTACCCAAACGATAGGACCAAATTGGAAGATTTTAGTTGCCTGAGGGCTAACATCTACACTTCAACACCCAAATGATAGGACCAAATTGAGGATTTTAGCTTTCCACTCTAAAATCTCCAATTCTACGCTCGATAATTTTTATTTCCCTATTTATTTGCACCAAATTGGGGATTTTAGTCTGTCACTCTAAAATCTCCAATTCTACGCTCGATAATTTTTTTTCCATATTTATTTGCACCCAACTGACCGAATTGGGGATTTTAGTCTGTCATTTTCTAAAATCTCCAATTCTACGCCCGATAATTTCATTTCCCTATTTATTTGCACCCAATTTCTGTCACTCTAAAATCTCCAATTCTACGCCCGATAATATTATTTCCTTATTTATTTTCACCCAACTTCCAATGCAATCTCCAATTCTACGCCCGATAATATTATTTTCCTATTTATTTGCACCCAACTTCCAAGGTTTCCAAATCTATGCCCGATAATATTATTTCCCTATTTATTTGCACCCAACTTCCAAGGGCTTAACCTCCCTAAATCTTGGATGTAATCTTCACTTTAGTTGTAAAACTCAACATATTTTAACAAATTACTCCCTGAATCTTGGATGTAATCTTCACTTTAGTTGTAAAACTCAACATATTTTAACAAATTTATCCCTGAATCTTGGATGTAATATTCACTTTAGTTGTAAAACTCAACATATTTTAACAAATCAAATATCTCCAATTCTACTCCCGATAATTTTATTTCCTTATTTATTTGCACCCAACTTCCAAGGGCTTTGACCTCCATGAATCTTGGATGTAACATTTCCCTATTTATTTGCACCCAACTTCCAAGGGCTTTAACCTCCCTGAATCTTGGATGTAATCCTTCCCTATTTATTTGCACCCAACTTCCAAGGGCTTTGACCTCCCTGAATCTTGGATGTAATCTATCATATTTGCACCCAACTTTCAAGGGCTTTGACCTCCCATGCCCGATAATATTATTTCCCTATTTATTTGCACCCAACTTCCAAGGGCTTTGACCTCCCCAAATCTCCAATTCTATGCCCGATAATTTCATTTCCCTATTTATTTGCACCCAATTTCTAAGGGCTTTGACCTCCCAATTCTTGATGTAATCTTCACTTTAGTTGTAAAACTCAACATATTTTAACAAATTAATTGGCCAGATTGGAAGTAAATTAAGATTGAAGTAAAAAGATCATCACAATTTCTTAAACATTTTCATGGCTTTGCCAATTCAAATCACCATTTCACAAATCTCGAGACAAGGAGAAAGACAGAGAAAATTACTCAGAACTCATGGGGAAAACACAAAAAAACTCGAAATTCATATATAAAATCAAAGTCATACAAATTACAAAAAGTAAATAACTTATCTCTAACTTCTACGAAAGAACACTCCTAGAAGTTCCTATGAATCTCTTCTTTTCTTTACAGTGCACAGAATTCCTCTTGGAAGTAAGAAGGAGGAAGAAATCTCTCACTTTCCCTCCACTCTTACATTTTTTTGAAGAAATCCTCACAATTGTTACACACTAATGGAACCTCTCTAACCTCCAAGGCCTGTAAACTCTCACCACCTCTTCTCCCCCTTTCTCAATTTTCAGCCAAAATGTTCTTTTAAATTTGNGGAAGACACAACAAAACTCGGACATCATATATAAAAGCAAAGTCATACAACTACAACAAGTAAATAACACTTCTCTAATTTCTACCCAAGCAAACTTCTTAAAGTTCCTCTAATTCTCTTCCTTTCTTTACAACACACATAATTCCTCTTCAAAGCGGCAAGGAGGAATAAATCTCTCACTTTCCCTCCACTCTTACAATTTCTCAAAGAATTACTCTCAATTAGACTCTCTACACTTCCCTAACACTTAACTCACTACTCTCTCAATGCTTCACCCATTTCTATTTTTGGCCAAAAGCTTCTTTCTAAAGTTGTGGATGAGTTTTCTCAAGAGTTGCCTAAGACCCCTCCAAAATTCGTCCTCATCCAATGCATTGTTGGACATAACCACCAATCTCGTCGTCGGCGGCCTCGAGGGTGCCGTTGGCGGGCCTTTTAAATTATTAAATCTGGAGTCTCGAGAATTTCTCACCGTCAGTGCCGTTTGGCTCGCCGTTGGCGCCCTAGTTCAAATCTTCACATTTTGGTCTTTTTCGCTCAAAATTCGCTTCTTTTTGCATCTTTTTTCTCATGACCCTAATTCATCATTTCTGCAAAAAAACATAAAAAATACCTTTCTTTAAAGTGCAATATCATAAAAAACAGTATAAAATAGGTATAAAAATCTAAACATATTTTCCTTTGGTCAAAATCCCCCAAAATTAACTATTACTTGTCCTCAAGTAATTTTAGTACTATATAAAAGTTATGATCTATGGTAGTAAGGTTTTAATTCAGAAATACTATAAGTTTGATCTAAGAAAATACCATAGTGAGATTTTTAGAAACAATTCTAGTAATTAAATTAACTCTGTAGCTACAAACTTATCTAGTCATCAAGTTTAAGAGTTCTAATTCAAGTAATAAAATTAACTCTATAGCCACAAGATTATCTAGTCATCAAGTTTAAGAGTTCTACTTTTCTAACATTTCAAGAATGACTATATGTTGCAATATTAAGTCATCAAGTTTAAGAGTTCTAGTCTTCTATTTATTTCAAGAATGACTATATGTTGCAATATTAAACAAGTTTAAGAGTTCTAGTCTTCTATTCATTTCAAGAATGACTATACGTTGCAATATTAAGTCAGTTTTCTAACATTTCAAGAATGACTATATGTTGTAATATTAAGTCACTTAGAATATTCAAATGATAGGAACTTTATGGGAACACTACTAGTAAAAGATCAAATGAATTATATGTTGTAATATTAAGTCACTTAGAATATTCAAATGATAGGAACTTCATGAGAACACTATTAGTAAAAAAATCTAATCTATAAATATAAGTTCAGGAATGTATTTAGGTTTTCCCTTTAGGTATGTCTAGTGAAGCCAATTTTTGATTAGGCATATCTTCAAGCTTCTCCTCACTTTCATAATTTTTTTTCTTTCTTTTCTCTTTTTCATTTGGATTACCCCAATCCTATATATTTTTCTTTTCTTTTCAGGGATTGTTGTCAATCCTTTATTTTTCCTTTTTTCAAGTGAGGATTACTATATTTGGATAGCCTTTAATGATTTTGAACATCACCTTTCTTTCCCTAAATTTGAAATTGAAAGCATTTTTTTACTTTATAAATATTTCATAGCTTTTACATCACTGAGCCCCAATCTTTTCTTCTCAAATGAATTTCCAGATTCTTAATACTTCAAAATATTGTTTCCTTTACTTTAAATAGTTAACTATAGTCTTATTATCTTATACTAAATATTTTTAATCTAAAAAAAATAATTTTCATTACAAAAATATTCCTTTAAATCTACCATAATATTTAAATATTTACAAAATATAGTTACCTGAATTAAATTCACTACATAAAATCAATAAATAATTTTTTAAAATATTGAAATAGAGGACATCTAATAGTTAATTTTTTTCTTCCCTCCAATAATTTTTGAAAATATTTAAATAGAGGACATCTAATAGTTAATCTTTTTCTTCCCTCCCCGAAGGTTAAATTTTTCAATATGAAATGATACAAGTGGAAAGAAAAATTTTAAATATAAATCATACCTCATTATTTTAGGCATTTTCATCATTCTGCCATTTTTGCAGTCCTTCTCCAAATTTCTACTTCACCTGGTCTATAACATTAGAAGCTTTCTACACATATAAATCATTAGAGAATTTTTTGATTAATGAAATTTTGAAATAAGTACAAAATTAAACATTAAACAAACTCAATATTTCACTAACACATCCACAATACTAACAAAACAATTACAATTAAAATGCAAAAAATGAAAATCACATCACATTACAATTCACAAAGCACTAATCAACATCCATTATCCTACACATGCAAATTTTAACTACCTCACTAAAAATTTAAAACAATAATTAAAAATTATCCAATTATAACAATAAAAATAAAAGTACAAACAAACATTTGTTTCTAGTACAAAAATGACAATCATAAAAGTAAAAGTAAAAGTACAAGTACATTAACTATATTCAGATATCAAAATCCCAAACTATATCTTCATCTCCTTGATCAGCTGGTGGATTGGTTTGATACTGAGTATATCGGGGGCACTCAGGAAAAGTAACATCTTGCTCACCTCTGTAGCGTCGGGCCTGAACTTCATAATAAGCTATCTCAAAATTCGAATGCCCTGAAGGTACTCACTATCATAATCATGGCGATGTTCTAAAACTCTAATCCTTTCATTTATTAATTCTATACTCTTTCGATGCAATGTCAACTCATTCATCAAATCAGTTAGGGTAGGGAACTAGAAGGTGGAAGGTCATAACTAGTAGAGGGGATATCTCTACTAGTAGAAAGTTCTTGACTCCTCCCAATTCTCCATTTTTTATGGGATTCATAAGTAATCAAATTAGCTTTACTAATGGGTTTCATAGGGTAAACCCATTCCTCATCATCTCCAACTTATACTCTAGAAAGTTGGCAAAGTGCATAAATGAGGTCAGGATGTCCAAGACCTCCACTTGTTTCACTTCTTGCCGTGGTCAATATATTCTTAAAAATGATTCTCCCCACATTTATATTTTTATTATTCTGAATACAGAAATTCAAAATAGCTCTATCTCTTATTACCTCACTATGGTGATAAGTCAGTAACATAGTAGAGGAAATAAAATAGTGCCACACTTTAGATGTGGCATTCAACATAGAAGCAAAAAAATTTACCTGTTCTCGTTGCTTAATCTTCCACGTTCCTTTCCCATCAATGAGAAAGTTGATTACAACATTCAGTGGGCCTTCCATAGTATTGAAGGATTTCATAGTGGTAGTAATAGGAGTTTGGGACTTCGTAAAAGGAGTTAATGCGGGCGACACTAAATTCAACCGAAAATCCCCGCACTTGAATGATTCCATCTTCAGAATAGAACACTTTGGCATAAAACTCTTTCACAATATTCGCAACAGCTTTATTGGTGGTGTAACAGAAGTTTTCCCACCTCCTCTCGGTAATAACTCGTTCAATTTCTCCTCCCGGACTCTCAAAAACTCAATCTTGTATACACTTTTTTCCTTTAAATACTGAAGTAAATCTTGATTGGGCCTTTGCATTGACGAAGCGAAACTCGACAAACTCAAGTTGCCTCTTTTGTCATGGAGCCATTTCAATCTAATCAAAATTATAAAAAAATTCCAAAATATACTTTAAATATGCAAATAATGGCTTTCAAGAGTAATTCTAAGAGTTCAACACTAAGTTCCATGAATTTCTTCCAAATATTTTCTTCACATTCTCAATTTTTTTCAGATTTCCTCAATGTGAAAGAAATTACTAAGTTCCATCAATTTCTTCCCAATATTTTCTTCACATTCTCAAATTTTTGGGATCTCCTAAATGTGGAAGAAATCATTTCTGCCCAATATTTTCTTCACATTCTCAAAATTTTTGGATCTCCTCAATGTGGAAGAAATCCATAGTGAAAATCAAATATTTTTAGCTTTGGAGTGAAGCTCTTACCAAGGAGATGATCAAATCCGGTGTCTAAATGCCTTGAAATCGCCCCAAATCCAAGATCTCTCAAGCTCTAAGTCGAAAATTACATTTTTTAGAGGAAGAAGATGATGAATAGTGGCGGTTGACTGGTCAAAATCACAATTAAAGGGTTTTTTTTGAGATCTCACCGTCAGCGGGGTCTTCGGCGTCGTTGGCGCGCTCTATTGAAATTATATCCTAAGTCTCGGGAAAAGTCCGCCATCGGCGGGCTCTACTGATTTGGTTCAATTTCAAGATTTTTGCAATTTCGATCAATTTCAAGCCTCAACGACATCCGTTCAATCATTATAGACATAATTTTAAAGTGATTAAATGATGTACTTATTACAAATAATCTTTCACAACACAAAACATCACAATTATATATAAATTTCAAGGGGTACAATATACGTTACACAACACACCTAAGTTTGGTATTTTCTCAAACTTAATACATCAATTCAACATCGCAATCCAAGCCACAACACTCAAAATGCTGAAAAACAAACATCCTATGCTCAGTCTCAACTATACAGAGATCTAAAAGCATATTTCTAAAGCAAAACAAATGCAAAGTTCAAATCAAATTACATACATAGATAGACAGGTAGCAATGTAAATCTACCATTCTTCAGATTCAGTGATAGATTCTCCTCTGAGATCACCCATTGCCTGCACATGAACGAAGAGGTTATAGAAGGGTCGGTATGGAAATTCTTCAGTAGAGTCATCTTCTATCAATTTCATCTTCTCATCAGCCTTATCAAACTATCTTCTATATGTATAGAGTGAGAAAATGTTCTTTTTTTAGATGATCGAAGAAATTAGAGATATTATTAATTGCATTCATGACATTTTGTACCTCCTTCTCTAATTTCTTGATTTTGCACAGGATCACCAGTGTCTTGTCAGGAACTAAAGTTTGAATTGACAGTGAATTCTGAGATGATTGATCTACCATAATAATCATATCATTTTCATCTTCATAGGCTGGGAATCTCTTAGTTGGGTCCAAAGGCTTCCAAGGTAGAAGTACATTTTCCTAATTTTCATAGGATACTTGGTACTGACTGCAAAGTAAGAAAATTGTGGAAGGGTGTCCAAGCTCATAAGTTGATCTATGAACGATCAGGCCCAAAATAGACTTCACAATTATAGATCCAATATCGATCAACATTCCCATTTGGATGCAGTAATTCAGAATAGCTCTTTCTTTAGAAACTTTACCAATCTTCATCATCGGTAACAATTTTACAGAAATGAAGAAGTGCCAGTGTTTCAAAATGGGATTTAGGAGTGTCGCAGAAAAACTAACATACCCGTTTTCTTTCATTTCCCAGTCTTCAGTTTCATCCGTTAAATATTGGTAAATCTCATTCATCTCGTTTCTTGTCGGGATGAAGTTGGAATAATGTCATACAGGAATGTTCTCGATCATGTATAATTTGTTAATTCATGCAGGAGTAAAAGTTATCCATCTACCTCACACATAGACGACTCCCTAGTTGATTCCATGCAAATTAACATAAAATTCCTTCACTACAGGAACAAACACGGCGGCGGTAGTGGAGCACAACACTTCCCATCTTTGCCGCACAATCATCTATTCAATTGTCATCGAGGGATTATTCAATCCTTGATTTACAAATCCTCATTCCTTGATTAATCTCTTCTTCGCCAGTACCTTGTTGAAGATTCGCTGCGCTTCCGCACTAATGAACTTTCTCCGGTTGAACACTTACATTCTATGATTTTCAAGGGAATTGGATGCCATATGAATGAATGTGGTGGAGTTTTACTACATTTTTTGGGGAAATATAAACTTAGGAATCGAGTTTGGGAGTTTAAATAGTGTAACTCCCGCCCAAAACCTCCAAAAACCGCTTATTCAAACTCCAGAAACCGCCATCCCGTCGGTCTAGCAGTCGGTGGCGTTGATGGCGCCGTCGTCAAGCCTTTAGTATTTAATTACCTGGAATCTTGGGAAAAACCCACCGTCGGCGCCCAAGGCAAAAATTTCTCAGTTTCGCTCTGGTCCGAATGCGTTCCAATTTTTCACAGATCCAATTTTTATGATGATTCAAGGGTAAATAAGAGTAGTAGAGTTCAATACTACCACAAAATAATGATAGTTTCAAATAAAAACAACTACAATCACAATAAAAATAAAGATAATTATGGGTCGCCTCCCATAAAGTGCTTAGTTTAACCTCATTATTATTCAGGTTGACCTGATCATTAAAACCTCTTTAAATTTGGTCTTTTACCCTCAAAATACAATTTTAATCTGTGTCCATTTACTTTAAATCTATTTTCAGTCTTCTGATCTTTAATTTCAACAGCTCTGTAAGTATAAACTTGAGTCCCAGTAAAGGGTCCTAACCAACGAGACTTCAATTTCCCAGGAAATAACTTCAGCCTAGTATTGTAAAGCAAAGCTTCCTGTCTGGTTCAAAGTTCTTCTGGTTAATCTTCCGATCATATCATAACTTTAGTTTCTCCTTATAAATTCTGTCTTTATCATAAGATTCATTTATTAATTCTTCCACCTCATTCAATTGTAACAATCTCTTCTTACCAGCATCTTTCAAATTATAATTGAATTCTTTAATCGGTCAATATGCTTTATGTTCCAATTCTACTGGTAAGTGACAAGTCTTTCCAAAAATTAGTATGTAAGGAGTCATTCTAATATGAGTTTTATAAGCAATCCTATAAGCCCATAATGCGGTATTCAGTCTAGTTGACCAATCTACTCTACTAGGATTTACAGTCTTTTCAAGTATTTGTTTAATCTCTCTATTAGAATCTTCAGCTAACCCACTGGTTTGAGGGAGGCAGTAGAAATTCTATGAATAATATTAAACTTTTCTGCCAATCTCTGAATGTATTTATTCTTAAAATGAGATCCTCCTTCAGTGATAATCATTCTAGGCATTCCGTATCTAGTGAAAATATTTTTCATTTAAAATCTTGAAACACTTTTAGTGTCACAACAAGGTAAAGCTCGTGCTTTAATCCACTTTGAAACGTAGTCTACTGCAATTAATATATATAAGTTCCCAAATGAAGGAATAAATGGTCCCATGAAATCTAATCCCCAAACATCAAAGATCTCAACTTCTAACATGAAATTCAGAGGCATTTCATTTCTTCTAGATATATTGCCTACTCGTTGACATCGATCAGAAGTTCTTATGTACATCCCTAAAGATAGTAGGCCAATAAAATCCATCTTGTAAAATTTTATAAGCAGTTTTATCAATCCCAAAATGTCCTCCAAATTCAGAATCATGACATTTGTGAATGATTAGCTCAGTTTCATCATAAGGTACACATTTTCTCATAATATGATCCTTACATTGTTTATATAAATAAGGCTCATCCCAAAAATATGCTTTCACATCATGAATGAATTTTCTTTGTTGTTGCAGTTTCAACATAGGTGGCAAAATTTCACTTACAATATAATTAACAATATCAGCATATCATGATATTTTCCACTCATTAATATTATAGAGTTGTTCATCAGGGAAACTGTTTGTAATTTCATTGTCAGTGTCTGATAATTCATGATTTTCTAATCTCAACAAATGATTAGCAATTTGATTATCAGTTTCCTTTCTATAAATCACCATAAGTTTCAAATTCTTGCATCAAAAGTATCCATCTAATCAACCTTGGTTTGACATCCTTCTTTTGCATAAGATCTTGCATCAAAAGTATCCATCTAATTAACCTTGGTTTGGCATCCTTCTTTTGCATCAAATAATTAATAGCAGAATGATCAGTGTGCACAGCACATTTACTCCCAATTAAATAAGATCAAAATTTGTCTAAAGCATACACAATGGCCAGTAACTCTTTTTCATTAACAAAATAGTTAATTTGCGCATCATTAAGAGTTTTACTAGTGTAGTATATAACCTTAAAAATCTTTTCATACTTTTGTCCAAGAGANCACATTAAACGCTTTCTATTGCAGAATATTCAAATTTCCTTAAATGATCAAATTGATCAACCACATCACAAAAAAACAAAACAACAAATACTAATAATACAACCAAATTAATCAAAACTTCAAAAACAAAGAAAAAATCTCCCGAAGATCAATTTTATCGTTTATTTTTTTTTCTTTTCGAAGAGCTCCATTCCACTCCTTCAAGCACTCGAGCATCGCATCGATCGCCTTCCTCTTACAAATCGCATTGTAAAACTTATAGAAAACTAACACCAGCCTCCTTCACAAACCTGTAGAGAGGATAAGATCTGCAGTCCTTGATCCGGTTCTTAATCGCCGGCGAACCGTTCTCGAATGCAGCTTATGCTGCTTCCACCTCCTTCACAACTGCCGCTTTCAGCTCTGCTTCGAAAGATGAAATCTTTTGAAAGATTGAGGTGTTTGAGTTCTTCTCCTTATCTCCATTATTCAGGGCATGTTCAACAAGGACTGCTCTTAGTCTCTGCATCAGAGGATAAGTTGAGCTGCAGGGATCATCAGCATAAGCAAACACATACTCTCTATCAATCACTCTGATCAAATCTTGCTCGCCAAAAATCGAGTGATGGAGCTGGCCGTTAAATCCCCTGGTGAGGGTCCTCTTAGCTATTTGACTCACTCTATTCTTCAAGTTCTCCTCCAAATGGCTCCAATCTACATCTTGGCATAAATCGCCCAACAAAGTGGTGGTAATGAGCTACAATATATCGACTACCTCTGTTTTATTTCTCGAAGAGATGAGCCCTAAGATATTCAAATCCTGGTTATGTTGCTCTGCGCTCTGCACATGGTTTGTCTCATAGATAGATAGATAGATAGATAGATAGATAGATAGATAAGAACACGTCAAACTGTATCAGAGAAACGAAAATTCACAAACTCTACACTTAGCTGTCAATATAAAATTAAATTCTTAAAAATTAAGTAGTAATATGATTGCGACAGAGGAAAAACACTACTAAATACATAGTGCGACAAAGGAATCATATGAAGATAACAAGAAAAACTATTTACAAGGCCTCCTATTACTGCAATAAAAATGCGAGAATGCAGCAATTACCTGGAATACAAATTCAGATGGTAGGTTCTTCGAGTGCTGCTGTGGATAAGTCATTGATGCGAGGATATGATGCCTTCTCATCAAGCTGGTTTTGAGCCCATAAAAGCATCTTCAGCAAGCTTAGAAGTTTAGGAGCTTTCTCATGGTTCTGACTAGTCAATATAGCAGCATTCACCTCACTTGCAGTTTTCAACCGTTGGGACAAATCCAAAAGTTCACCAAATGGGCAGACATCCTCAAATGCAAGCAGTGCAACCATCCTCTCCAGCTCCTCCTGAGCAAGCTCAAGAGCCTCTTCTACTTTTCCATATCGTATCAATTCTATCAGTCTTTTTTATTGTAGATGGAAACATAAATGTGGATTGGTATCCAAAATCTCAGGATTCAAGTCATTAATCTTCTCGATAGCATACTGCACATTGCCAGGCCGAACTGCCTTTTTGACAGCCATGCGGTCAGCTATTGTAGAAAGACTAATCTCCGGTAGAGTGCCAGATTCGATTCTAAATTTCTCAGCAGCCTCAACATAGCCTTCCGTCACAAGAAAGTGTGTGTGTGTGTGTGTGTGTGTGTGTGTGTGTTGAAGTTAAAAATGAATTTATTCAGAGATTCAAAACCATTATATCTAAATTTTATGTGAGAGAGAAAAACATGCTATTTCTAGAGGAAAATCTAGAAATAAAATCCTACTAATGTAAGAAATAAAACTATATACATCTTAAGGAAAGAAAAAGGCTTTTCTAGTTACCTACACACCACCACATACACTTCCATAAAAACTTCAAAGTAAATTAAGAATTTTTATTTAACCAAAATTAAACTAAAAATAAAGTATGTGAATGATTCTAGTTCCAACAAAAATCAATCTAGTGGTGTTAAGAATGATGAAGTTTATATAGAATTGGGTGGATAGGGTGATTCTACTAAATATTCTCATGCATCTTTCTC
>JXCR01145519.1:31128-52595 GCA_002079205.1 Phalaenopsis hybrid cultivar | reverse complement strand
TGTTGCACTTAGCGAAGAGTGTAGTGCAATTATTCAAAAAAGCTTCCTGAAAAACTAAAAGATCCTAGGAATTTCACTATACCGTGTGCTATCGGTGAAAAATTTTATGGAAGAGCTTTATGTGATTTGGGAGCAAGCATTAATCTTATGTGAAAAATTTTATGGAAGAGCTTTATGTGACTTGGGAGCCAACATCACTATACCATGTGCTATTTTTTATGGAAGAGCTTTATGTGATTTGGGAGCCAGCATTAATCTTATGCCTCTATCAATTTTAAAAACATTAGGATTAGAAGAAGTCTCACCTACTTCTGTAACTCTATAATTAGCGGATCATTCAGTTACATATCCTAAGGGAGTTATAGAAGATGTGTTAGTAAAAGTGGATAAATTTATTTTTCCTATGGATTTCATTATTTTAGATATGGAGGAAGATAAAGAAATACCTATTATTTTAGGGAGACCATTTTTAGCTACTGGAAAATCTATGATAGATGTTCAAAAAGGAGGATTAACTGTGAGAGTTAATGATCAAGAAGTGACTTTTAACATTGCGAAATCAATGAAATACCCTGCTGTTTAAAGAGGTAATGAATGTTTTCGCATGGAAATTATTCAAAATCTACTGAACGAACTTTTTAAAGAACATTTTGAAGATAAAAACCATTTTAAGGAGAAAGAACAATTTGAAGAGAGTGACAAAATTATTCTGGATGAATTAAGAAGAATTAGATTATGTTCAGGAAAGATTTGAGATGTTGGATATTACAAAAAATGCTGATAAAAATCTATTTTATTATGTTCAAGAAAGATTTGAGATGTTGGATATTACGGAAAATGCTGATAAGAATCTATTTTTATGTTTAGGAAAGATTTGAGATGTTGGATATTACGGAAAATGCCGATAAAAATCTATTTCCGCCAATTATAAAACCACCTGAACTTGAGTTGAAAATATTGCCTAGCCACTTGAAGTATGTATTTTTAGGAGACTCATCCACATTACCTGTTATTATATCTTCAGGATTAAATGATTTGCAAGAACAAAGACTGTTAGATACATTGAAAGATATAAGAAAGCTTTTGGTTGGACCTTAGCTGATATTGCGGGAATCATTCCTTCAATCTCTATGCACCGAATTATATTAGATGAATAATATAAACCAAGAGTTGATCCACAAAGGAGATTAAATTTGAAGATGAAAGAAGTAGTTAAGAAGGAAAATTTGAAATGGTTATACACTGGNTGGCTTTGATTTTATATATGAATTTTGAGTTTTATTGTGCTTTCCCCATGAGTTCTGAGTAGTTTTCTCTGTTTTTCTCCTTGTTTCGAGATTCGTGAAATGGTGACTTGAATTGGTGAAGCCATGAAAATGCTTAAGAAATTGTGATGATCTTTTCACTTTAGTATTAATAATTGGCAAAACCATGAAAATGTTTTTGGTAATTTGAATTGGTGAAGCCATGAAAATGTTAAAGAAATTGTGATGATCTTTTCACTTCAATCTTAATTTATTGGAGCCATGAAAATTTTAAAAAAATTATGATGATCTTTTCACTTCGATCTTAATTTACATGAAGCCATGAAAATGTTTGAGAAATTGTGATGATCTTTTCACTTCGATCTTAATTTACTTTCAAATCTGGAATTGATTTGTTTAAAATATGTTGAGTTTTACAACTAAAGTGAAGATTATATCCAAGATTTAGGGAGGTCAAAGCCCAATTGATTTGTTAAAATATGTTGAGTTTTACAACTAAAGTGAAGATTACATCCAAGATTCAATTGATTTGTTTAAAATATGTTGAGTTTTACAACTAAAGTGAAGATTATATCCAAGATTTAGGGAGGTCAAAGCCAATTGATTTGTTAAAATATGTTGAGTTTTACAACTAAAGTGAAGATTACATCTAAGATTCATGGAGGTCAAAAAAATGTTTAAGAAATTGTGATGATCTTTTCACTTTGATCTTAATTTATTTTCAATCTGGTCATAAATGTTAAAGAAGTTGTGATGATCTTTTCACTTTGATCTTAATTTACCTTCAATCTGGCCAATAATGTTTAAGAAATTGTGATGATCTTTTCACTTTGATCTTAATTTGCTTTCAATTTGACCAATTATTTGTTAAAATATGTTGAGTTTTACAACTAAAGTGAAGATTACATCCAAGATTGAGGGAGGTTTTAAAATATGTTGAGTTTTACAACTAAAGTGAAGATTACATCCAAGATTTATGGAGGTCAAAATAAAATATGTTGAGTTTTACAACTAAAGTGAAGATTACATCCAAGATTTAGGGAGGTCAAAGCCATTGGAAGTATGTTGAGTTTTACAACTAAAGTGAAGATTACATCCAAGATTCAGGGAGATCAAAGCCCTTAGAAATTGGGTGCAAATAAATAGGGAAATGGTTGAGTTTTACAACTAAAGTGAAGATTACATCCAAGATTCAAGGAGGTCAAAGCCCTTGGAAATTGGGTGCAAATAAATATAGTTTTACAACTAAGGTGAAGATTACATCCAAGATTTAGGGAGGTCAAAGTCCTTGAAAGTTAGTTGTGATGATATTTTAACTTCCTTTTTACTTTGATCTTAATTTACTTTCAATCTGCAACTAAAGTGAAGATTACATCCAAGATTCAGGGAGGTCAAAGCCCTTGGAAGTTGGGTGAAGAAAAATAAGGAAATATTACTATCGGGCATAGAATTGGAGATTTTAGAGTGACAGACTAAAATCACCAATTCGGTCTTATCGTTTGGGTGCTGATGTGTAGATGTTAGCCCTCAGGTGAGAGGAACGTGGGAGCTCCAAAGTGAGAGCCGGTATCCTCCCAGCCTAACCGCAAAATCAGTAACCAAGCATATGATTAGTCAATGTTCTTTATTTCTGGACAAAAGGGTAAAGAATAGGTATGCTCCTGTTTGGCACAATATTNGGCATTCATCCAACCAAGGAAATATTAACTATAGACCTTCTTATCCTCAAGGATTTAACAGTAATACTCAAACTAAGGAGAATAAGTTATCTATGGAAGAGCTGATATTAAACATGGGTCAACAATTACGGAATCAAGAAAATTAATTACAAATTCAAGAAAATTAATTACAACATCAAGGAACTGCTATTAAGAATATTGAGAACCAATTAAGGCATATCGCTACTACACTTAGTAACCGAACATTAGGAACTTTTCCAAGTACTGTGGAACCAAATCCTAAAGATCAAGGAAATGAGAAAATCAAGGTGATTCAATTACGAAGTGGAAAGGAATTAGACCAAGGAAAAGAACAAATCAAAGCGATACAATTACGAAGTGGAAAAGAATTGGAAATAAGAAGACCAAGGAAAATAACAAATTAAAGCGATAATTACGAAGTGGAAAAGAATTGGAAACAAGGTACAAGAAATTGAAAAAGAGAAAGTGGATACCGAAAAAGAAAAGGATCATGAATACCTAGATTTAGAGTATCTATTTACGCCAATGAAAATTACTGTGGAAAAACCTCCACCACCGTTTGCTCAAAGATTGAAGCAATNACTAAATTTTAAACGAACCGAACACGAACACAAACTTTGTTCGTTCGTGTTCGATTCGTTTACACCCCTACTGGAATTATATATCCTATTTCAGATAGTGCGTGGGTAAGTCCAATTCATTGTGTTCCTAAGAAAGGAGGAGTGACTGTTGAAACAAAAGAAAATAATGAATTAATACCTATCAGACAAGTTACCGGGTGGCGTATTTGCATTGATTGTAGAAAATTAAACTCTGCCGCCAGGAAAGATCACTTCCCTTTACCCTTTTTAGATTAGATAGTANCAAATCTTATTTAATCGGAGCTAAATGTGTTGTTCATACTGATCACTCTGCTATTAAATATCTGATGCAAAAAAAGGTTGCTAAACCAAGGTTGATTAGATGGATACTTTTTATGCAAGAATTTGATCTTGTGGTTATTGATAGAAAGGGAACTGATAATCAAATTGCTAATCATTTTTCAAGATTAGAAAACCAAGAATCATCTGGCACTGACAATGAAATTACAGATAGTTTCCTTGATGAACAACTTTATAATATTAATGAGTGGAAAATACCATGGTATGTTGATATTGTTAACTATATTGTAAGTGATATTTTGCCACCTATACTGACACTGCAGCAACAAAGGAAGTTTATTCATGATGCAAAAGCATATTTTTAGGATGAGCCTTATTTATATAAACAATGTAAAGATCTGATTATGAGGAGATGTGTGCCTTATAAAGAAACTGAGCTGATCATTCAGAAATGTCATAATTCTTAATTTGGAGGACATTTTGGGATTGATAAAACTGCTTATAAAAGNTGGAAGTTGAGATCTTTGATGTTTGGGGATTAGATTTTATGGGACCATTTATTCCTTCATTTGGGAACTTAATATATTAATTGCAGTAGACTACGTCACTCAGTAGATTGAAGCATAAGCTTTACCTCGCTGTGACGCTAAAAGTGTTTCACAATTTTTAATGAAAAATATTTTCACTAGATACAGAATGCATAGGATTATTATTACTGACTGAAGATCCCATTTTAGGAATAAATATATTCAGAGATTGGCAGAAAAAATTAATGTTATTCATAGAATCACTACTGCTTATCACCCTTAAACCAGTGGATTACCTGAAGTTTCTAATAGAGAGATTAAACAAATACTTGAAAAGACTGTAAATCCTAGTAGAATAGATTGGTCTACTAGATNTCGATGTCAACGAGTAGGTAATATATCTAGAAGAAATGAAATGCCTCTGAATTTCATGTTAGAAGTTAAGATTTTTGACGTTTGAGGATTAGATTTTATGGGACCATTTATTCCTTCATTTGAAAACTTATATATATTAATTGTAGTGTACTACATTTCTAAGTGGATTGAAGCACAAGCTTTACCTCGTTGTGACGCTAAAAGTGTTTCAAAAATTTTAATGAAAAATATTTTCACTAGATACGGAATGCCTAGAATGATTATCACTGACGGAGGAACCCATTTTAGGAATAAATACATTCAGAGATTGGAAGAAAAATTTAATATTATTCATAGAATGTCTACTAACTACAACCAGTGGGTTAGCCGAAGTTTCTAATAGAGAGATTAAACAAATACTTGAAAAGACTGTAAACTACCAGTGGATTAGCTGAAATTTTTAATAGAGAGATTAAACAAATACTTGAAAAGACTGTAAACCTATCCTCAAACCAGTGGGTTAGTTGAAGTTTCTAATAGAGAGATTAAACAAATACTTGAAAAAACTATAAACCCTAGTAGAATAGATTGTACTAGATTGGATACTGCATTATGGGCTTACAGGACTGCTTATAAAACTCCTATTGGAATGACCCCTTACAGACTGATTTTTGGAAAGACCTGTCACTTACTAGTAGAACTGGAGCATAAAGCATATTGGGCGTTTAATAGACTGATTTTTTGAAAGACTTGTCACTTACCAGTAGAATTGGAGCATAAAGCATATTGGGCGATTAAAGATATTATAATTTGAAAGATGCTGGTAAGAAGAGATTGTTACAATTAAATGAATTGAAAGAACATTTGAAAGATGCTGGTAAGAAGAGATTGTTACAATTAAATGAATTGGAAGAATTAAGAAATCTTGAAAGATGCTGGTAAGAAGAGATTGTTACAATTAAATGAATTGGAAGAATTAAAAAATGAGTCTTATGGTAACGACAGAATTTGTAACAAAAAATTAAAGTTATGGCATGATAGGAAGATTAACCAGAAGAAATTTGAACCAGGACAAGAAGTTTTACTTACAACACTAAGCTGAAGTTATTTCCTCAAAAATTGAAATCTCGTTGGTTAGGACCCTTTATTGTGACTCAAGTTTATACTTACGGAGCTGTTGAAATGGAAGATCAGAAGATGAGAAATAGATTTAAAGTAAATGGACACAAATTAAAACCATATTATGAGGGTAAAAGACAAAATTTTAAAGAGGTTTTAATGATCAGTCAACTTGAATGACACCTAAATAGGTCGGGCTGACAACGTTAAACCAAGCGCTTCATGGGAGGAAACCTAGATTTATCTTTACTTTTTTTGAGGTAATAATAGTTTTTATTTGAAATTATCATTAGTTTGTGGTATTATTAAGCTCTACTACTTTTACNTTACAATTAAATGAATTGGAAGAATTAAGAAATGAATCTTATGATAATGACAGAATTTATAAGGAAAAGCTACAGTGATGGCATGATCGGAAGATTAACCAAAAGAACTTTAAACCAGGACAAGAAGTTTTGCTTTACAATACAAGACTCAAGTTATTCCCTGGGAAATTGAAGTCTCGTTGATTAGGGCCATTTACTGTGACTCAAGTTTATACTTACGGAACTGTTGAAATTGAAGATTAGAAAATGGGAAATAGATTTAAAGTAAATATACATAGATTAAAACCATATTATGAGGGTAAAAGACCAAATTTTAAAGAGGTTTTAATGATCAGTCAACCTAAAGTTTTAATGGTCAGTCAACCTGAATAATTATTATGAGGGTAACAGACCAAATTTTAAAGAGGTTTTAATGATCAGTCAACCTGAATAACACCTGAATAGTTCGGGCTGACGATGTTAAACAGCTTTATGGAGGCAACCCATATTTATCTTTACTTTATTCACAATTATAGTAGTTTTTATTTGAATTTATCGCTAGTTTATAGTAGTATTAAGCTCTACTACTCTTGTTTACCCTAAAACATCTTAAAAATTAGTTCCATAAAGAAAAACTGAAACGCATTCGGACCAGAGCAAAACTGTGAAATTTTGCCTTGGGTGCCGACGGTGCCCTCGACGGCGCTGACGGTGTGTTTTTCCTGAGAGTCCAGACAAAATTAATACAGAGGCGCACCAACGGCACCATCGATGCCGCCGTCGACGAGACCGGTGAGAGGCAGTTTCTTGTGTCTGATGAGCGGTTTTTGACGGTTTTTGGGCGGGAATAGTCTTTTTAAACTTAAACATTCGAACTCTAGTTCATATTTTCTCCTCAAGAATGAAGTAAAAATCTATCAATGTCATTCCTATGGCGTCCAATTCCCCTGATAATCCCAGAATGCGAGTTTTCAATCGGTGAAAATTCATTAGTGCGGAAGCGCAACGAATCTTCAACAAGTTACTGACGAAGAAAAGATTAATCAAAGAATGAGGATTTGTGAATCGTGAATTGCATAATCCCACGACGGATATTGAAGAAACGATAGTGCGGCAAAGATGGGAAGTGTTGTGCTACACTACTACCACCGTGGTAGTTCCTGTGGTGAAAAAATTTTATGCAAATTTACATGGAATCAACCAAGGAGTTGTTTATGTGCGAGGAAGATGGATTACATTCACTCCTACACAGATCAATGAGCTATATATGATAGAAAATGTTCCTTTCTGCCACTATTCTAATTTCGTCCCTACGAGAAACCAGATGAATGAAATTTACCAGTATTTGACGGACAAAACTGACGATTGGGAAATGTGTGTATCAGATGAATGAAATTTACCAGTATTTGACGGATGAAACTGACGATTGGGAAATGCGAGAGAAACGGGTATGTTAGTTTTTCTTCAACACTTTTGAATCCCGTCTCTAAACACTGGCACTTCTTCCTTTCTACAAAACTGTTACCGATAATGAAGGTTGGTAAAGTTTCTAAAGAAAGTGTCATTCTGAATTACTGCATCCAAAGGGGACTGCCGATTGATATTGGATCTATAATTGTGAAGTCAGTTTTAGGCCTGATCGTTCACGGATCAACTTATGGGCTTGGGCACCCTTCCAAAATTTTCTCACTTTGCAGTCAGTCTCAAGTATCCTATGAAAATTGGGAAAAGGTAATGCTACCTGGGAAACCTTTGGATCCAACTGAAAGATTCTCATCATTTGAAGATGAAAATGACATAGCCGTGATAGTTGATTAATCATTTTAGAATTCACTGCCAGTTCAACCCTTAGTTCTGGATAAGTCTTTGGTGATCCTACGCCGAATCAAGAAATTGGAAATGGAGGTACAAAACATGATGAATACAATTAATAATATCTCTGATTTCTTTGATTATTTAGACTAAAGGATGAAAGAACATTTCGATCACTCTCCATATTTAGAAGATAGCTTGATACGACTGATGAGGAGGATGAAATTAATTGAGGAGGATTCAACTGAAAAATTTTCTTTCTGACCGTTCTACAACCTCTTCGTTCATGTGCAATCAATGGGTGATCTCAGAGGAGAAACGAGCACAAAATCTGACGAGTAGTTGATTTACTATGCTACCTTTATGTTTATGTGCGTTTAAATTTTAACTTTATATTTGCTTTGCTTTAGAATTATGCTTATAGATCTTTGTATAGTTGAGACTAAGCACAAGATGTTTTGTATTCAGCATTTTGAGTGTTGTGGTTTGGATTACGACGTTGTTGACCTCATTTTTGGTTGAGTTTTAGCTTTTCTTCTTTAGTAGACTAGGGTCTAGCCATAGGACTTTTCATGTTGACTATTCTTAGAAAACTAAACATGGAACCCTCACCACTAGAAATTGNGAGTTGAGTTCGACGAGTCTCGCTTTGTCAATGCGATGGCTCAAACAAAATTTACTTCCATATTTAAAGAAAGAAGTGTATACAAGATTGAGTTTTTAAAAGTCTGGGAGGAAAAATTGAACGAGTTATTACAGAGTGAAGGTGTGAAAACTTTTGTTACACCACCAATAAAGCTGATGAAAATGTTGTGAAGGAGTTCTACGCCAACATAATCTATTCTGAAGATGAAATCATTCAAGTACGTGGATTTCCTGTTGAGTTTACTGCCGCCCGCATCGACACTTTTACGAAGTCCCAAACTCTTATAGCTGCCAATATGAATCCTTTATTGCAATGGACGACCCCCTTAATTATGTGATCAACTTTCTCACTAATGGGAAAGGAATGTGGAAGATTGAAAAATGACAACGGGTTAATTTTTCTGCTTCCATGCTGAATGCCACCTCTAAGGCGTGACACTATTTTATTTCATCTACTCTGTTACTGACTTATCACCATAGCGAGGTAACTAGAGATAGAGCTATTCTGAATTTCTGTATTTAGAATAATAGAACTATAAATGTGGGAGAATTATTTTTAAGAATATATTGACTACGGCGAGGAGTGAGACTAGTGGAGGTCTAGGGCATCCTGGACTTATTTATACAATTTGGAAACTTTTTGGAGTAGAATTTGGAGATGAAGAATGGGTTGATCCTATGAAAACCATTAGTAAAGCTAATTTGAATTTCTGGAGTGAAAAGTGGAGATGAAGAATGGGTTTATCCTATGAAACCCATTAGTAAAGCTAATTTGAAGACTTTTCCCATGAGAAATGGAGAATTGGGAGTAGAAGTCAAGAACCTTCTACTAGTAGAGATGTCCCTGATGAAGAATTGGTTTACCTTATGAGAACCACTAGTAAGGCCAATTTAAAAACCTATGAATCTAAATGGAGAACTGGAAGTAGAAGTCAAGAACCTTCTACTAGTAGAGATGTCCCCTCTACAAGCTATGACCTGGAGAACTGAGAGTAGAAGTCAAGAACCTTCTACTAGTAGAGATGTCCCCTCTACAAGTTATGACGTTCCACCTTCTAATTACCCTACCCTCTCTGTTTTGATGAATGAGTTGACCTTGCAACGGAAGAGCATAAAGTTGATAAATGAAATGATTAGAGGTTTAGAACGTTGACATGATTACGATAGTGAGTACCTTCAAATGCATTCAAATTTTGAGGTAGCCTATTATGAAGCTCAGGCCCGACACTACAGAGGTGAGCCTGATGTTACTTTCCTTGAGTGCCCTCGGTATACTCAGTATCAGCCCAATCCACCTGCCGATCAAGGCGATGAAGATATAGCTTGGGATTTTGATATTGAATGAAATTGATGTACTTATATTTGTACTTTTTTTTTCTGTAATCTTTTTGTAATAGAAATGGATATTCATGTATTTGGACTTTCATTTTTATTTTGTGTACTTGGATAAATTTAATTTTTGTTATAAAGTTAGTGTTATAGTTAAATGTGCATGTGTAGTTTAATAGATGTTGTGTAGTATTTTGTGGATTANTGATTGAAAATAATCCCTGAAAAGAAAAGAAAAATATATAGGATTGAAAGTAATCCAAATGAAAAAGAGAAAAGAAAGAAAAAATTATGAAAGTGAGGAGAAGCTTGAGGATATGCCTAATCGAAAATTGGCTTCACTGGACCTACT
This sequence comes from Phalaenopsis hybrid cultivar, assembly GCA_002079205.1. NCBI lineage: Eukaryota > Viridiplantae > Streptophyta > Magnoliopsida > Asparagales > Orchidaceae > Phalaenopsis > Phalaenopsis hybrid cultivar. Next base: position 42,306 of record JXCR01145519.1, on the reverse strand, counting down.
TAAATGGAAAACCTAATACATTCCTAGACTTATATTTATTGATTATATCTTTTACTAGTAGTGTTCCCATGAATTTTCTATCATTTGAATATTCTAAGTGACTTAATATTGCAACATATAGTCATTCTTGAAATGAATAGAAGATTAGAACTCTTAAACTTGATAACTAGATAATCTCGTGGCTACAGAGTTAATTTAATTACTTGAATTCTTTCACTATGATATTTATTTAAATCAAACTTATAGTATGNCTCAAATGTCCATCAATTTGATCTTAATTGACCCCAATTCCAATCCTAAACTCAAATTAACTTTTGATATGAAAAAAGCTAAACCAAATATAAGCTCAATTGGACCATAATTTGAGCCCAATTTTGATTTGGGTTAAAACCCCAATTTTGACCATATGACTTAATCTCACCAAATTGAACCCATAGCGTAGTCAATTGGCCTAAATTAATGTTGAAAAATCTTTATTACATTCTTATACATCAAAATCAACCATTAATTGGCATTGGTGAAGCATCAAATCCATTTGAGTTTGGCCTAAATCCAAAATTCTCAAATTTAGCCCTAAATTGGCTGCCCTAAATTTCACCCAATTGATTGTCTTAACCTCCAAATTGGCATCCAATTCATGTTGGAAAATATTCATGAGGTCTCTATTGACCATTTACAATAATCAATTTGGACTTAGCCCAAGGCTAACCCAAGCTAGACCCAAGCCTAGCCCAACATGCCCAAATTGATTAAAGTTCAAAATTCCTTCAAATTGACCCTTCAATTGAACTCAAAAACACTTCCATCCTTCACCAAAGTTGTTAATTATGATCATATACACCAAATAAAATAATTATTTGGGCCAACTGACATGGCTAACCTAGCCTAAACCCAAGTTTTGGTCATTTCAACCCACTTGGACTCATACACTAAATGTGACCTAACCACCTTAAAGCCACCAAATTGACTCCACCACAGCCATTAGTTGGTCTTAGTGACCAGTCCAAACACCATGAAATCACCTAAATCAAGCCATGGACCAAATGTACCCCAAATTAAGGGATCTTATTTCCAAAAATTCACATGCTTAAGATATCTTTGCCAAATTCAAACACAGTTGCATTAAATTGCTGTGATGGCCTAGTCACCTCCCCCTGGCCGACTGACCAGCCTAGTGGCCGGAAAAGCCCAAAACCGAGAGCCACCCCCATGAAACATCACCCAAATAAAACCTAGAGGCCAACTCATCCAAATCAAACTATGGAGCTCCTCTGCCCTCCACCTAAGCACTACAATGCACCCAAACTAATGCCCTGAGAGCCACCCCATGGCCATTTTTATAAAAACTCACCTCCCACGGCCATGGTAGGTGTGCTGAAATTTCCTTAGAGAGGCCTCCACAAGCTTCATACAGAGCTTCCCTAAGATTCCCTCAGTGCATTCCAACCATTTTCCCTCACCCATTCTTGTTGCTGGAGCTCAATTTTATTCTTGAAACCTTCCCAGAAACCAGGACAGAACCTAATATACCTCCACACTCCACCAAACTTCAATTGCTTGCGCCCACACCTTCACAAGAGTGAAAGAAGCCAAACCCCATCAGATCCCCCTTCCACAGAGCCTCTACCATAGCTCTAGACCAACACCTGAAATCGAGCTTGGTCGAATTCATACCTAGACCTTACACCAAGGCCAGGGACTCAATCCCTTGTCTCCTTGGACCCCAACAAACGTGCCGAGCACCTCTAATTGAAGCCTCCCTTCTCAAAGAAAAGGTATAAAACTTCTCCTTCTCTCGAGCTTATTTTCATTCTCCATTTAATTAAGCTTGATTTCATGGCATCTTAACCATATGGATGTGTTTGTCTCGCTTAGACGAGTCCATAGGATCAAACCCGAGGTGATTTGGTTGAGTCTAGATTGAGATCTTAAGGTTTTAGTGTGGACGAGCACGGGATCATCCTATCGGGGATGATGACGGGGAGCCATCCGATCGAGCATGTATTAAATGGATGGAGGAGATCACGCCAGACAACACTTTGGGACATGAATAGTGGGCCAAGTCAGCAAGCTACGTGGACGGCGGCGTCCAACCAGAGCGCGCCATGCATGCTTTTGGAGCCGTCGTAGGTTGAGGTGGCACGCGCGGTTTAAATAGAAAAATAGGGGTATTTTCTTATTTATTGAATCCCCAAAACTTCAAAAATACATAACTTTGTGTAGAAAAATCACAAAAATAAAATAAAAATATATTCTTGCTCAGTGAACAGAGGAGAATAATGTGGAATAATTTTCAAGTCCATTTGATGCATAAAATATTTTTAATTAATTAAACACTATTTAGAATCATTTGATTCTCCATGCATATTGACACATCACCTTGGCTTGAAATTTTGACATATTGTAGCCTCTTTCAGAGTAGGTATTCTATAATTTTTCAAAAGCCAGAGAAGGTCCCTATACAGAGACCCATATTTTTCACGTTACCACCACTTATGGTGTAGAATACATAAAAAATAGGAGGTTTTAGATGTGGAATATCTACTTTGCCCAGTTTTGCCCTAATTTTTTATATATTTTTAGGAAATAAAACATAGAATCTCGCTCCACTAAAGAACATAAGTTAACCAGTTAATTGCTTTGAAAAGAACAACTAAAAAAATTCATATCCTGCAAATTATCTTAATAGATTTTTAAACAATGGAACCAAATTAAAACATAAAAATTCTACTTAATAGAAGTCAGAGAAGTGAGAGGGTAAAGTGACAATCAGTTAATAAGGATGTTGACTTAAAGATATGTAGTTCTAATGCAAAAAATGTCAACTAATTGTTAGAAAATTTAGCCAAAATTTAACCTGAGCTTTAGGAAACGATTATAACAATTAGACAGACATAAAAACCATAATCCTTAGAACACCATGACCTCCATTAAACCATTAATCAAAATGCCAAATCATTTGCCAAAAAATAAACACATTGGAATTGTTACTAACATCAAATAATTTGGTAATAAAAAAACAGTTTAAAACCATTATCTATTGCAGTTGAAAGGAGGGTGAAAGCTAGCGAAGGATTGGGCTTCATTCACGAGAGATCTTCACAGTTCATGACCTGATATATAACAAAAGTTTTGTAAAAATAAATAAACGTAGAATAATAGAAAAAGAGAAAAACTCTGACTTTTGATCAAGCGAGAAGATAGCTGAGTTGACCCTCTGGCTTATATAGTAGGAGGGAAAGGGTAAATCCACCAAGCTCTAGGGACTGCTAGAGAATGGAGAGAGGAACGTAGTGAAGAAGGGGATTAAAGCTTTGTTTTGCGCAGCTGCAGCTTCTCAGCTTTTTAGATGGAGCTGTGTTGCTCCAGGAAGATGCTGCAGGGAAGCTGACTGCCTGTTTGGTGCAGCTGCGTAAAAACAATTGTGGGGCAGCTGTTTCTGAAAAAATGACCATGGTGCCCCTGTTTGGTAAAACTGTTTAAAAGAAGGCTGGACAACTACATTTTTGGAAATTCTGAAGTAGAAATTCATTTTAAAATATAACAAAAAGTTCATATACCCTCACTTAACAGTGAGCCCCGAAAATGCTAAAGAAAAAGAAATAAAATAAATGTAAATAAATACTTATTAAAATATTGAACACTCCAAGGTTTTCCTAGCCACTTCTTCTTCTAAAAGTTAAATGATGCACTTCTATATATGTGGTTATATTGATTGCATATGTTGATGAACAAATATGACTACTATCGACAGAAACACATTCTATTCTATTTTGTGTGACGTTATAAAACACTACAAGGAGATGAAGCATTCCTCAATAAGTAGACTCCATTGGATCCTCTTCACCTTCTCATGTAATGTATATTTTCCCTTACATAGACAGTTGCATGCCATTTAACAATGTTATATAATTATTTGTACCAGCCTCTTATAACTTTCATTCAACTTATATATGTTAGTAGATCACAATCTTATGTCATACACAAGAAATATCTTTTTTTAATAATTGGTTATTTCAATGACTTTTTCAGCATTTCTTGAAAAATATTACCCATCACATGGTCTTAAAGATATTAGCTATCACAAGGCCACATCAAGCAGGTTGTTTCTTCTTCCATAAAAATCCTTTTATTGATTCTCCCATTAGTTCATTTTCCACTATTATTGTGAGTTCCTCCTCACATTCCAAGTGAGGGCATCTGCTTGAGAGAATATTGCTTCGAGACTGCAAGCAATGTGAAAGAATGCAGAGGACGGCCATCTCTACTTTTTGTGTGGAAGAAAGCTGAAAAAATAGTTGGATATGGAGAACCCTCAATAATTTTTTTTGGTAGGAGGAAGACAAACCGAGAGCGTGGGCAACATGAGGGAAGACGAAGGAGGGAGGGGAGGATCGAAGCGCTTGCCTTCACGAACAAGTCGAACAAATGAGGAGGAGAAGACGAAGGAGGGAGGGGAGGCTCAATGAGGGGTAATGCATAAAAAGCAGACAGAGAAAGCTTTATCGAGGGATTCATCCCGCAGCCGATTTTTTATCCGAATGATGTCCCGTGGCAAGCTGGACACCTCGCCAAACATAGCCTAAGGTTGCCTATGGGCAGCAGTGTCATTCTCTCCACTTCTTAAGTAGTAGAAGTGATTGAAAAAAAAAACGTAAAGCATCAATAAACGTTCAAGACAAAATACGTGGACCACCAGTTACCGGTCCAGTTGGTAACAAAACCCAAGTTTATTTTTTTTTTTTGATTTAGCTAATTTAAGCAAACAATACCTATTTTGAAAATTTATGCAGACTTCAAGTAGTACATTGGTCTCAGGCACATCGTAATGCTTGTGGTGGGCATTTGCAAGAGGGGATGTTGCAAGAATCATAGGCTTGAGTCCAAGAAGAAGATATAGTGTGTGGCAACATCATGGCTAGGGTGGACATTTGTGCAAGAGATTTGTGATACTTGAGTGATTTTTTATGATGATTAGAGTCGTTGCATATAATTTCATATGAAACGAGTGCTTGCAGAGAGGAGAGATCCTACGATCAAATTTTTTGGCTGTGTGTTTGCCAGGATGAAGTTCGGGTAAGAAGCCTCAATAGAGGATGAAGCAGGGAGTTAAAAATGGAGTGTGATGAGGGTTAACAAAGTGGTAGACAAATTTTGGTGAATGTAAAAAGATGGGTTACCACAAAATAAAGGTTTGTGTTAGATAAGGGGTTGTTTGGTTGAGTGAATTTATGTAGTAATGTAATTCATTTATAGTGATTTGAAAAGATTTTGTATTTTGTATGAAGAATTATACATAAAATATAAAGTATGAATGAATTTCAAGTTTACACCATAGTTCATTTTAATAAAGTTAGAATTTATCCGATTTGATCGAAACTAAATTACACCATTAGTGTTAAATGCTATAGAAAAGCTGATCCCGAATCAATGCTTATGCACAGTATAGCAATAATTCTGATGGTATTTTTCACTTATATTTCCTCATTTTACAACAAAACCAAAAACTTGATCCTGAAGAAAAATAAGAATTTATTTTTTTTAATTTATATATATTTATATTGGGATACTACGCAAGTATATGTATTAATATCAAGTAATATATGACTTTTTGATTAAGACCTGAATATCGAACCAACAAGAAAGATTATGCAATATGAACTTTTAGAAAGTTTTTCTATTTTTTAAAAAGATAATTACTTAAATTTAAAATGATTTTTGCAGGAATTTAAAATTTAAATATTTTTGATATTTTAACGAAATTGTAACAACTTAAGGATATAACTAAAGTTTTTGTAGAAGAAAATTACTTAATATGAAAATATTTTTCTTCTTATCATGAATCAGTAATAAGTATATGAATTTTGTTGTGGAAGTATGCAAATTGTGTTATGCCAAATAGGAGCAATAATATTCTTTACCATTACTAGAGATGCTATAAAAAATATTGACTAATATAAAGTTTGAATACTTCTGAAAATCGGCAGGCAGTGAAGATACTAGCTCTCACTCTAGAGTTCCCTTTATTCCCTCCACCTGAGGGCTAACATTCTCTTATCAGAACCTAAAGCCAGAAACTAAGCTGAGGGCTTTAACCTGTCACTTTAGTCCTCTAACTCTACACCCATCAATGAATATTTCCCTATTTATTTGCACTCAATCATATGAACACATTCTCATTCATACAACCTCACGTGATTCTTTCCAATTGTTGACTGAGACAATACCAGTCTGGTTCTTACATGTTGTCACAATAAATTTTAACATCTTGATTGGTCAAATCAAGAAGTAATGAAGTGCATGGATTTAAATCATCATAACTTCTTCCATCATTAAAGATCAATACTCTCCATGACTTCATCCCAAACTTAATTACTTATCATTTTAAGAAGAAAGATAAATGAAACTACTCAGAATCCATGGAGAAAAAAACCACACTTTAGTTTAAAAGAAGAAATCATTGTCAAATCAACAACAAGTCTCGATTAAAATCAAAAGTAGTCTAAATCGAAAAGATAAAAACTTATCCGAGGTCCTCCACCAAACTTTTGAAGTTCCTTTGAATCTCTTCTCTTTTACAGTCACTCAAAATAAATTAACAAAAAAGATAAGTTAAATAAGAAGTGGTTCCTGAAAATATCTCTGAACTAACTCCCAGAGAAGAACTTTCAAAACTTGTCAATATTTTCAGGACTCACACTTTCTCGGACCTTTTCAGGACTCTTTTCTACTTCCTCTCTTCTTTTTTTATAGTTTTCCAAGAGGTGCCTTGGGATCTCTTTAAAATGTTTCTTGATTCAAAGTATTTGCCCAAGAGATGCATCCTTTCATGATAATTTTTGTCCATGGCGGTTACAACCACATATTAAGCAAATGCGTGCCTCAAAAACCTCTTTAAAGTTCGTGAAAACCAATTTTACTCGTCTAGTAACTACCATTGGCACTTAAGCGCAGGGTCTTGGCGCTTAGGCGCGACCTTCTCTGTTTAACCAGCGCTTAAGAGCCAGATCTGGCGCTTAGGTACAAAACTCTTTGGCACAATTTTTCACATCTAGCGCTTAGGCGCCAAAACTCTTTTGCACAATTTTTCACTTTTTTGCTCCAAATTTGATCCTTTTTCACTCCATTAAGCATTTTTTACCCTTTTTACCATGTATCTGCAAAACACACAAATATCTTCCATTAAAGCGCAATATCTCAAAAATAGGTATAAAAATGTGTCTAAAACATAATATAATTTAGGTGTATCAGTTTGCACAAAAATACCTTCCATTAAAGCGCAATATCTCAAAAATAGGTATAAAAATGTGTCTAAAAACACAATATATTTTAGGTGTATCAAAAGCCATCGCCCCCCCTGCCTGTCACCCACCCGCTCCTCGGCCGCGACTATTGTGGTGTAAATGGAGGAAGGATTACATGAAAAAGCCTAGAGTTACAAGGAGGTAATCAATCTCATTTAAAAGTATTTGAGTGTTTTTTATATGTACATATTGTGCAAGTAAACTTGACTTGAAAATTGTGAAGTGCTCATTAAATATGACTAAGATAAGTTTGGGTATAATTTCTGGGATTATTAGAATAAAAAATTCATCAGGAGCAGAGCTGTTACATTTCATTAAAAGGAGATGTACAAAAATAGTGTTAGAACTCAAGACGATCCATCATTTACTTCTAAAAAGTTCAAATATATAGAAATAGAAGGTACTTATGATAAATAGGGTGGAGAAAGAAAAAGTACTTAATTATATGGTGCACAGGAAATTCTTTAGTCATCTGCTACTAAGTCAAGAGGTCAAATAAAGTGATATGACTGATGATAGGAATTCTTCATTATTACACTATTTATTTTAAATTGATAGTGGTGAACCAGAGTGCTTTGAGGGGGTCACTTAAGTTAAAGATTTAAGAGAGGGAGAACTTTCCATGGATAAAAAAATGTAGTCTTTTGGAGTCAAATCAAACTTGAGATTTAACAGTATTATTAATTGACAAAAGAGCGCATGTCGGCGCTATTTTTGGGTTGGTGGGGAGTTGCCCGTAAGAAGCTGTCGGTCACCGAAATCGAAATCTCGTTGCCCGCCTCGGAAGGACATTGAAGTTTAGAAAAGTATGAAATCAAACTGACCCTATATTTTTCATAGTTTAAATGAAAGAGCACTATACCTCAAACCCTGTATCTATCCCAAAGGATAAACACAAGACTTCAGGATGAGGCTCGATAAAAAAAACTAAAAAAATATGACATCCGTCTTGTCTGCGAAACCTTTGTATTTGCCGACATGTTCCCCTATTTAATATAAAGGATTAAATAGGGTTTATATTAAGCTGGGTTCAGACATGCTTCCTATAAGGGCAAGCCTCTATAGTTAATTACATCTTAAATGACCAAAGTCACCTAAGAAGAATCTCGATAAAAATTAGGAAATATTATCTTCAAGGAATTTCAAATGGTAGGACTCTTTAATGAGATCAGACGTAGAGGCGTGAAAGGGGATTGGTTCAAATTTGGAACATTTTATTGTAGATTAAAAAGGAGGAAGAACTAGGGGATGTCATGGATCCGGAGGAGAACCTCGGTGACTTCCCAAGGTATCCTAATGCTGGACTTCAATTTTAAGGAGAAAAATTTAGATGTTTCATCGTGCCAATTTTTATTAGTTAGGGCTTATATTCATGTGAAACGATCACACAAATAGCTTGGAGGATGTGAGGATTTAGGTCGCAACAAACGACAACCCGAAATGATCACACAAATAGCCTGGAAGATGTGAGGGTTTAGGTTGTGACAAACGACAACCTTTTCGTGTGAAACGATCACACAAATAGCCTGGAAGATGTGAGGGTTTAGGTTGTGACAAACGAAAATCTCGAATGATCACACAAATAGCCTGGAAGATGTGAAGATTTAGGTCGTGATAAACGACAACCTCGGCTAAGACGAGTTAGGGCTTATATTGTATAGCAGGGCTGTACAAAGGCCTAAAGATAAGGTGATGATTTACGTTTCATTAACAAGCAACCTCAAAGTTCTATGACTTTGTTGTTTAAGTCTAAGGAAGGAAGATCAGTTTAGCTGGGGAAGACAGGTTTTGCTGTTGAAGATGGTTGTGCTACCCACCATGCTAGCTCAAAGCTCCTTTCCAAGACAGGTTTTGCTATTGAAGATGGTCGTGCTGCCCACCAAGCTAGCTCCAAGCTCCTGCTATAGACATGTTTTGTTGTTGAAGATATCCGTGCTGCCCACCATGCTAGCTCCAAGCTCCTTGCCGCAAAGACAGGTTTTACTGTTGAAGATGGTCGTGCTGCCCACCATGCTAGCTCCAAGCTCCTGCCGCGATGGGAAGACAGATTTTGCTGTTGAAGATGGCCGTGCTGCCCACCAAGCTAGCTCCAAGCTCCTTGCCGCAACGAGTTTTAGTTATCTAGTGTGTCAAGTTATAATGTCAAATCAGGTGGCCCTATGGTTGAAGTTCTTTAATTCTTAGTGGTGTCAAGTTATAATATCAAATCAGGTGGCCCTATGGTTGAAGTTCTTTAAATTTTATGGGGGTATTGTCAAGTTATAATGGCATGCTAGCTCCAAGCTCCTCGCCGCGATGAGTTTGAGTTTTCAAGTGTGTCAAGTTATAATGTCAAATCAGGTGGCCCTATGGTTGAAGTTCTTTAAATTTTATAGAGGGCATATTAAAGTTGATTAGAGCAACAGTGGGCCCTATGGTTGAAGTTCTTTAAATTTTATGAGGGCATATTAAAGTTGATTAGAGTGACACCAGTCCCTATGGTTGAAGTTCTTTAAATTTTATGAGGGCATATTAAAGTTGATTAGAGCGACACCAATTAGTATGTTTGAAGTTCTTTAAATTTTATGAGGGCATATTAAAGTTGATTAGAGCGACACCGGTTTATGGTTGAAGTTCTTTAAATTTTATGAGGGAATATTAAAGTTGATTAGAGCGACACCGGTTAGGATCCTACGGTCCCCTCATTTCAACACCACTATTTTTTATTGGATTCACTTAGTCTAAACTAACTTACTAAAATCAACTTAATGAGTTCTATAATTTCATTTAGACCGTGGGAAGCCTCGTTCGCAACCGTGGGTTACCTCCTCCGAGGGATTCCCGATCATCCGATAGAGACATCTTAATTTATTTGTAATTGTAGTTTTGTGTGATGTTTGTGATTAAATTTTGAGTTGTTTTACATTTTGAATGTTGTGGGGGTGAATTTTATATTGGTTGATTTTAATTTTGGTTTTGGTTTTGGTTTTGTGACTATCCTGATAGTTTTAGTTTTCATGCAGGGTGGTGTCATTGTTTAGCATGCAAATTTTGCAGGTATAAAAGTATAGTATGAAGTACAAGAAAGACAACGCTGAAAACTATAAAAGCGTACTTGGCGAGTCTTCTCGTTTGACCACCTGAAACTTAAAATGCATGTTAAGGTAGTTTATATGAAACATAGAAGTAAAATTTTGGTAGCTTTCCTAACCCTATGTCATATCTTGGTGAGTCCTTAAGAATTTAATTAAGGACGATATTTGTCAAGCAAAACATATTAAGTTTAGTAGATCTCCGAGGTATCCAATAGAGCTAGAGAAAGAAGCAGGTCCGTGCTACTCTCTCACTGCCCGGTGGAAAAGTCCGAGTTGTTTTAAACTTATTATGTTGCTTAATAAGTCATCCTGTAAATACGTTTAATACTCAGTGAATATTGATGTCTCAATTCTCCCTAAGAATAGGGTAATTATCACTTGTGATTCAATTTAAGAATTATGTGGGTGAAGGCTCTTAAANCATATTTAAAAATTTAAGTTTGGGGGAGGGAAGAAAAAGAGTAACTATTAGATGTCCTCTATTTTAATAATTTCAAAAATAATTTATATGATTTTATGTAGTGAATTTAATTCAAGGAACTATATTTTTGTAGCTATTTAAATATTATGGTAGACTTAAAGAAATATTTTTGTAATGAAAATTAAATTTGTAACTTAAGATATTTAGTATAAGAGAATAAGATTATAGTTAACCATTTAAAGTAAAGGAAACTAAATTTTGAATTATTAAGAATCTGGAAATTCATTTGAGAAGAAAAGATTGGGGCGCAATGATGTAAAAACTATGAAATATTTATAGGGTAAAGGAATGCTTTGAGTTTCAAATTTAGGGAAAGAAA
>JXCR01145519.1:15436-30262 GCA_002079205.1 Phalaenopsis hybrid cultivar | reverse complement strand
AGAATTGGAGATTTTAGAGTGACAGACTAAAATCCCAAATTCGGTCCTATCGTTTGGGTGCTGATGTATAGATGTTAGCCCTCAGGTGAGGGCAACGTGGGACCTCCAAAGTGAGAGCCGGTATCCTCCCAGCCTAGCCGCAAAATCAGTAACCAAGCATAGGACNCCCTTGGAAGTTGGGTGCAAATAAATAAGGAAATAATATTATCAGGCGTAGAATTGGAGATTTTAGAGTGACGAACTAAAATCCCAAATAGGTACTATCATTTGGGTGCTGAAGTGTAGATGTTAGCCCTCATGTGAGGAGAATGTGGGAGCTCCGAAGTGAGAGCCGGTATCCTCCTAGCCTAGCCACAGATTCAGCAAACAAGCGTAGGCTTAGTCAATATTCATATGCCTGGACCAAAGGGTAAAGAATAGGTATGCTCCTATTTGACACAATATAATTTGAACTGACCTGGACCAAAGGGTAAAGAATATGTATGCTCCTATTTGGCACAATATAAATTGAACTAATTTTGGACCAAAGGGTAAAGAATAGGTATGCTCTTATTTGGCACAATATAAATTGAACTAATTCACTTTATCCATTCACTATACTTTCTTGTCGAGGAGAAGGATGCTTTCTTATATATTTAATATCACAATTAAACCCTCATTAGTATCATTATTTATTTAATAGTTATTAAAATTACATACTTATTTCAATTGCTTATTAGTGACAAATAAGCAAATTGAACTTCATTGTTGTGACTAAAGTATTGATTTACTAAAATCTTAGTTTGGTAATCTAAAACCAGCCTATTAGTGACAGATAAGCAAATTAAACGTCGTTGTTGTGATTAAAGTATTGCTTTTCTAAGGTCTTAGTCCATAATTCTAAACTACCTCCTGTGGGATCGATATCTAGGACTCCATTAGAGCCCTATATTACTTGAGCAATATGTATACTTGTGTTGACATCGATATCTAAGATTTGCTTTTCTAAAATCTTAGTTCGTAGTTCTAAAGTTACTCCCTATGGGATCGATATCTAGGACTCTATTGGAGCCCTATATTACTTGAGTGATACATATACTTGCTGTGGGATCGATATCTAGGACTCCATTAGAGCCCTATATTACTTGAGCGATACATATACTTGTTCGATATCTAGGACTCCATTAGAGCCCTATATTACTTGAGCGATATGTATACTTGCGTTGACAATATCTAGGACTCTCCATTAGAGCCCTATATTACTTGAGCGATACGTATACTTGCATTGATAAGTGTGACTTTATTGCTTTTCTAAAATCTTAGTTCGTAGTTCTAAAGTTACTCCCTATGGGATCGATATCTAGGACTCTATTGAAGCCCCTATATTACTTGAGCGATATGTATACTTGCGTTGATAAGTGTGACTTTACAAATATTGAAACTTATATTACTTGAGCGATACGTATACTTGCGTTGATAAGTGTAACTTTACAATTATTGAATATTTTATACATCCATCTTTATCGAATCCATTACTTGAGCGATACGTATACTTGCGTTGATAAGTGTGACTTTACAATTATTGAATATTTTTTACGCCCATATTTATCTTATATTTTAAGCATATAAAAAGTCACTGTCACCTCTCTTTAAGATGTTTGATGGAACCAACAAATATCATCAACATATAGCACATTTCAGAGCGAGCTATTGAAACACAAGAGGAAGCGATGCTTTTCTATTTCTATTAATTTGTTAACATCCTTATAGGAGTTGCTTTTGACTGGTATGTAAAACTTCTCAATTGTTCTATAAAAACATTTGCTGAACTTGAGAATCTCTTCATCCAACGATTCATCAGAGCACAATATCAAAAAATAGTTGGAGATTTAGTTGTGGAGAAACAAAAAGCCAGGAGAAACTCTAGTGAATTATATTTTATGCTGTAGAAATCTCAGCATGAAATGTGAACCATAACTTTAGGAACAACTTGCTGTTGAAATTTTGGTAAAAAATATCCACGGTTCTATAGCATTTATGCTTAAAGGATTTACAATAAAAATAATTGAAAAGTTACTTAGTAAAGCTGCCAACCTTCAAGAGGAAGCTAAGCAGATGAGTGTAATAGAAATGACCAAGAAGATAAAACCAATTAAAACATTTAAAAAGAAATCAAGAAATGTCTCGACATTAGAAAATGGTAAGCAAGTAATGCAAGTGCAACCCGAGTAGAAGAAGCAAGAACAATATATTAATCAACAACAATCGTAGTCGTCTTCACAATTGCAATTTTAACAGTCATTCCCATCACCAACAGACAGAAAATAAATTTCCAAGAAAATGAACAAAGAATATCATTTCAAAATAGAAGCTAATTTAAAGATATTCTTAGCTTATTGAATATACCAGAATTCAAATTGCATGAAGCCAAAAGACCTAGAGAAGTCGATATGAAAGATAAATCAAATTATTGTCCATACCATAGGATGCTCGAACATAAAATCAAAGAATGTTTTGTCTTCAAAGATTCGTAGGAACAAAACTTCAAAGATAGGAATATAATGATCCTAAAAGAATATCTAAAAGAACCTGAAAAAGATTCAGTTAATATGATTTTGGTTGATATAATTATTCCAAGAGATCCTTCCAATAATGATGACAACAACAATACTGCTCAGGGAAAATCTCTCGAGAAGACTTTTGTGGACTTTCAAAACACTCAAGATTCAATGCTGGAGACAGGATCTTCTATGAAAAAAAATAAAAAGAAAAAGAAAGAATTAAAAATGGTTAGAAGAATTAAAAATGGTTAGAGGTATTTTAGACATAGTGGCTACTGTTCCTTTTATAACTTCCATTTCCCGTATTCATCCACACTCTACTAGGATAGTTGTCTCCGACGAAGGGAGAAGATCCCTCAAGCCATTGACTTTGTATGGCTTTCTCTTTGTCTCTACTATGAATAATAACACTTCCAGTCATGCTTACATATTATCTATTTTTGATACTACCCTTGAAAATGAATAATCTGATTTTGATCTTGTAAACGATACTCAAATCAAACACAATCTCAATAAGGTTAACGATAATCAAGACAACGATAGTTCTACTAATAGCGAAAATTGAGACGACACTAGAACACTCAAATGAAAAGGAGTACCAATTTCCATAAAATTGGAACTCTCTGACTCAGAAGACAAAGTGTCAAATGATACACTAGAAGAAATTGTTGAAGTCAACTTGTAATGTGAAAGAGTGCAACCTCCAAGAATGGCTCCAAAAGAGAAGGAAAGACCAATAGTAACACCAGATGAAACCATTCCTCCAGTACAAAAGCAATTATCTTAAATAAATAAGGATAGTTCCTATAACAAGGTGGAGTATAACGTATTGGCCCATTTAAGAAAACTGTCAGCAAAGTTGAGCATCTACGACACCCTTATGTTTTCCAAAAAAATGAGGGAATCACTGATAAAAGCTCTTTTAGATCCAAAAATTTGTTTAGCTCAACTCGCTAGTACTTCTTCAAAAGAGGCTTACTAATTGGAACAACAAACCAAAACAACTTTCTCTGACCATGACTTGTTGCTCAGAACGACTGAGCATAATCATTTATTATACATCATATTGAATATTAATGACACTACACTTCCAAGAGTACTTATTGATCCTAATGCATCAATTAACATTATGAACCTGAGAACTTTCGCATATTTGGACATCGATGTTTGTCAACTAACGAGAGATAAAATGATGTTATGAGTATTCAACCAATAGGGGGAATGAGCTGTTGGGTGAATTACATTGGTTTTGAATATGAATAAATTGGTGACAATGGAAAAATTTCATGTCAAAAACTCTGTAACTTCTTTTAATTTACTTGGTAGACCATGGCTTCCTGAACATAAGATGGTCCCTTCTTCATTACATCAATGCATTAAGTATTTACAAAAAAGATAGGAGTGTTGTATTATAGGGGATCTACAACCATTCTTAGTCCATGAAATCGGTGTACATGAAGATGCTGCAAACTACACTCAAATAGAGAAATGATATTCTCTAGAAATATAACAATGACACCAAATACAAAAAAAGAGGATAAATATAATAAAATGAGTGAAAAAGATCACTACAAAGAAAAATAAGTTGATAGAGATTTTTCTTCAACACCTACAAAAGATAAGAACTCTCATCAGACTCACATTCGAGGTCGAGGTTGGGGGTGAGGACGAGAGAGGGAAAATCCAATGATTGACATGAAGAAATTATCAAAGTTCAACATTTGTCTAAACATTAAAGAAGAAAGAGAAAAATAAATGATGACATTGATAATTTCAAATGAACCACAATTCAAGATATCTCTTGAAGAGGAAAATAAAGAAAAAATGATTTGAGTCCACGTATGAACAAATTAATCACTATATACACGCTATGAACCTGACCCCAATTTCTCCAAAAAACCTATAAAATTTTGACTTGGTTCTACATCTTCTAGTTTTGAGACAAATGTAAAACTAGAAGAAGAAAATCTTATGAAATCAATGAAAATCCCTTTTAAACTTTATTCTCCATGTGTTCTAAAACTTATTCAAAATGGTTTGATACCTAAACAATGTACATTATATCAATCTTATCATTTTGAACAATTACAAAATAACAATAATTGAAACCAAAACACTAAAGAAGGTATGAGGTTTGGTACCCTAGAACCTCTAGATGACACAAAAGTTTTCCTAGTTGTCACCGAAGGACTTGATTCTGAGCAAACATTCGATCTTACAATCAAAGATGCACTGCTAGAATTTGAAGAAGAAATTAAATCAACAATGGATGAAATAAAAGAAAAAAATGTAGGGACGGAAGACAATCCAAAACTGAATTTTAATAGTTTGTTCTTTAATGACATTGAAGCAAAAGAAATACTTCATCTGCTGAAAGAATACAAAGACTGCTTTCTTGGAGTTACGACGAAATGTCTGGACTCACTCCAGAAGTTGAGTTCATAATCTTGGAAAAAATCAAACTGCAATTCCTGTTAAACAAGCTCAAAGATGGATTCGTGTTGAAATCAAATAACAAGTCATTGTTGAAGTTAAGAAATTGATCGAGGCTGGTTTTATCCGAGAAGAAAAATACCTGACATGGTTGGCTAACATAGTGCCAATAAAGATGAAAAATGGTAAAATTTGAGTCTGTGTAGATTTCAGAGACCTAAATAAGGCTTGTCCAAATGTTGAATTTCCTTTACCAATTCCAGAGTTGATGGTCGGCATTGCATCAACGAATGAAATATTCTCCTCTATGGATGGATCATCAAGATACAATCATATCAAAATGTCTCTAGAAGATGAACCAAATACAACTTTCAGAACACCACAAAATAATTGCTTCATAGTAATGCCATATGGATTTAAGAATGCTGGTGCTACTTATCAAACTATCCACAATCAAGTTGAATGTTATGTGGATGACTTTGTTGTCAATAGTAAACAAAAAGATATCCAGATGTACGATTTGAGAGTCTTCTTTGAATAATTTTGACAATTTAATCTTAAAATGAATTCTTTAAAATGCGCCTTTGGTGTCACCTCAAGGAAGTTTTTATGATTTGATTTTCAACAACATGGGATCGAAATTGACCCTCTCAAATTCGAAGCCATTTTGAACATGCCTCCTCTGAAAAAAATTAACCCAACTACGATCTTTCCAAGGAAAACTAACATACATCCGATGTTTCATTTCCAATTTATGAGGTAGCTATAAAACTCTCATCGCCTTGACCAAAAAAGATACCAGTTTATGTGGGATGAAAAATGCCAACACACCTTTGAAAATATCAAACAATATTTAACAACACCTCCTGTTCTAGCAGCCCTTGTGTTAGAAAGACCTCTAATCCTATGTACTGTAGCATTAGATAATTCCCTCAGAGCATTACTGACTTAAGATAATGATGAGGGTAAAGAAAATGCAAAATACAACTTAAGTCATTGTTTGGTCCCAACTGAAATAAAATATCCTTAAATTAAGAAGCATATTTTAGCTTTGATCTTTGTAGTTCAAAAGTTAAGGCATTATATGCTATTTCATTAGGTAACTCTTATCTTAAGAGTTACCTTTGCAATATCTGATGACATGACTAACACTTTTTGGAAGATTAGCAAGATGGGCAATGATATTGTGCTAGTTTGACATAACATTTGTACCGCTATGCGCTGTCAAAAGACAAATTTTGGCAGGCTTTTTATCAACACATTCTATACCAATTGGTTTTCCTCTTAATGATGATTTACCTGATGAGCAAGTATTATAAATAAAAACTTCTAACATGCAAATATGGGAATTATATTTTGACGGAGCTTCATCTACTTGAAAAGAAAAAGATAGACAGACAATTTTACATGGCAAAGCAAGAGTAGGATTAATTTTCATCACTCCAGAAAAAGTGATGATGTTGTTTTCTTATCATCTGATCGAGTTGTTCACAAACAATGAAGCTGAGTTTGAAGTGCTCATAACTGGTTTAGAACAGATGACACAAATGAAAATAAAAGATGTCAACATCTATGGAGACTCTCAATTGATTATTAATTGCAGGGAAATACAGAACATTGAAACCGCAATTCAAACTATATTTTTGTTACACTCTAGAATTACTTCAACAAATTCTAAATGTAACATTTCTCCTAGTCCTGAGACGAGACAACTCTCCAGCATATGCTTTGGCTAAACTTGCAAAAGAGTTTGCTTGTCCAGAAGAAAATGACGTCCCAATTTCTATAAGAGGGAAACGAGTTCTATCTCAAGTTGACAGTGATAATATAAATAAAATTATTGAAGAGACAATAATGATAGTAATTGATGAAGAAGTGGATGATTGGAGAACACCAATAATTTAATTTTTGCAAACAAGAAGGTTACCTGAAAACGGTTCCATCACATCTCAAATTAAACAAAGAGCATTATCTTATGCCTTAGTGAAAGATTTTATTTATCGATGATCTTTTGATCAGATGTGGTTAAGATGTTTAAACCAGTCTGAGGCTTAAGAATTCATTAAAGAAGTTCATTCAAGTCTGTGTGGTGCACACCAATCTGGTGCAAAAATGAAAATGAAAAAAAAGAACGAGATACTATTGGCCGACGATGATGACTGGCATTCTTGAAACTGCAAAAAAATGTCATCAATGTCAAGTAAATGATATGGTCTTGCATCAAACATCAAATTTTTTACACCCAATAATTGCAGCTTAATCGTTTGAATGTTGGAGTACAAACATAGTGGATCCTCTAGACTCTCCATCGTCTAAAGGACATTGATTCATTTTAGCTACTATAGATTACTTCTCCGGATAGGCAGAAGTAGTGCCGCTCAGAGAAGTCAAGGCATAATAAGTTCTCCACTCCTTCAAAACACACATAATCTATAGATTTGGAGTTCCTCAAATATCAGACAACGGAGTAGCGTTCAAAAATCCAAAAATGAACAACTTCATCCAAAGACATGTAATAGATTGAAGATATTTTGTAATTTACTACCCCAAAGCCAATGGTTTGGCTAAGGCTTTCAACAAAGCTCTAGTCCTAATATTGTAAAAGACATTGACTAATAGTCCAAAACAATGACATGAATGATTGATAGAAGCTCTATGGGTCTATCCTACTACATACCGAACATCAACACGGTTAGCACTGTTTGCTTTGGTATATGGTTCTGAGGCCGTACTTCTACTTGAAATGCAAATTCCTTCTCTCAGGGTTGTAGTAAGAAACAAGATAACTGAAGAAGAAAATGTAATATTACAACTTGAAAAACTTGAAAGCTTAGAAAACAAGCGCCTACAAGCCGAAAAAAATTTGGAATTATATCAAGAAAAAATGATATGGGCCCACAAAAATTGGTTCACCCTAGGACATTTAAAATTGGAGAATTTGTTTTATTACTATAAAGACCTATCCTCGCTCATCGAAAAATAAGTGAAAAATTCAAACAGATGTAGGAGGGCACATATGTAGTTGAAAAGACATACTCGAAAGGATCCTATAAGTTGGTCGATTGTGAAGGAGAAAGAGTTTTACCCCTAATTAACGAGAGTTAATTGAAAAAATATTATGCAACATAAAAATAATGACTCTTTTGTAAATTAGCATAATAATAAAAAAAAAAGTGAATTTAGATATGTCTTAACAAGGCTTTTGCCTTTTTGAGCTTTTCTTTTTGCTCAACATAATTCAAAATAAACAAAATTCAAATTCTCTAAAGTGACATAAGAATTGTATCTTGACTTGCGAAATCAAATCCCTAATGGAAAGCTCAGAAACAATACATTCCTCTTTGTGTGTTACACACATCTCTCTTTTGCTATCTGATATATGACCTTCTTGATATGAAATTATGACATTACTTTAACTTCTCTCTTTGGAATAAGATGTAAGTTGCATAGCCTTCCTCTTCAAAAACTGACATTTGATATCTTCGAGAAGTAGTATAAGACCTCCTTAGATGGAATATTACATATGCTTACTTTTTCTATTGGATGTAAGACCTTCCTAACACGAAATTATGGCATTCCTTTTACTTCTCTCTTTAATAAAGGATGTAAGTCTCTTAGAATTCCTTCCCAAAATTGACATTTGACATCTCTGAGTAGTATTATAAGACCTCTTTAGATGGAATATGACATCTACTTTCCTCTGCTATTGGATATAAGACCTTTCTGACATAAATTTATGACATTCCTTTAACTTCTCTCTTTGGAATAGGATGTAAATTACATAGCATTCCTCTTCCAAAACTGACATTTAACATCTTTAAGAAGTAGTATAAGAGCTACTTAGATGGAATATGGCATTTACTTTCTCTTTGCTATCAAATATAAGACATTCTTGACACGAAATTATGAAATTTCTTTAGTCATTCTTTGGAATAGGATGTAAGTCACATACCATTCCTCTTCAAAAACTGACATTTGAAAATTTTGAGAAGTGGTCTAAGACCTCCTTCAATGGAGCATGTCATCCACTTTCTCCTTACTATCGGATGTAAGACCTTATTAGCATAAAGTTACGACTTTCCTATAGTTATTCCTATGGGATAGGATATAAGTCTCCTAACATTCCTTCGTGATACCAACTGTCGGTCACTTTTTTGTTGGGAAAAGAGATATTTAATTTAATATAATATATATTGAATTTTAGAAAGTAATATTTTAATTTTTTAAAATATGAGACCGAACTGATCCCATTTAAACAATAGTTTAATTAAGCAAGGACAACACCATAAGTGATACATCTATACCGAGGAATAGACATATTACTTACTAGTGCAACTCGATTAAATAAATTAAAGAATTTATGACATCCGGTTTAGTATGAGAAACCATTTATGTTGACTGAAAAATTCCCCTATCTAATAAAAACAATTGGACAGGGTTTATTTTTTGTTGGGTTCTTAAAGCTTTTTTTACGGGCAAGCCCCTATAGTTAATTACATCTTAAATGACTGAGGTCACCTAAGAAAATACTCAATTTAGATTAGAAAGTATTGTCTTCAATATTTTGAATGGATAGGACTTTTCAAAGACCAGACCGAGGAGTGTCAAATTAGAAAGACTCAAATTTAGAACATTTTTATGGATTTCAAAGGAAGAAAAACTGGGGGATGCCACAAATCCTGAGGAGAACTGGAGTAAATTCCCAAGCTATCCTATGGTTTGGCTTCAATTTTGGTGAGAAAATTATCAAATGTTTCATCCTGCCAATTATTAGTATTTAGGGCTTACATTTGTATGAGATAATTGATCCTGATTTTCTATATAGATGTAAAATGCGATGTGTGCAATTATATGCTTAGTTTCCTTAATAATTATTCTTAATTTGCAGTAAAGTCAAAAACTTGATCCAAAGGAAAAGCTAGGTAAGTTTTCCACTATGAAACAAATAAGAATAAAATTATAATATTTAAATATGGGATAATACACAAGTATACGTATCGTTATCAAGTAATATAAGACTTTTTGATTAAGCCCCAAATATCGAACCCACATGGAGATTAACAATATGTACTTTAGAAAACTAGAAGTTTTAGATGAAAAAAATCTACTTAGTAAAATATTTTTACTTAAACTTAAGAGGCTATAATAAGAATGAAAATTTGATTCTTTTTGTAATTTTTGGTTTATCAAAATAAAGTAAGCAACTAATTAACTTATCTAAATACTTGCAAGATGAAGACAGTATAAGTAAAATATTTTTTTCATTATCACAAATCAGTAATAACTAGAGTAATTCTGTAATGAAAGTATTCTAATTGGGTTGTGAAAAATAGGAGCAATAATATTCTTTACCCTTACTAGAGACACTATAATGAACATTGGATAATCTATATTTTGAATAGTCCTGAAGACCGGTTAGGTAGGGAAGATACTAGCTCTCACTCTAGAGTTCTCTCTTCTCCCTCCTAGGGGATAGCATATCGTATCAAAACCTAAAACTATAAGTCAAATTTGGGGGCTTTAGCCTGTCACTTCTAAGTCCTCTAATTCTACATCCATGAAAAGTTTATTTCCCTATTTATTTGCACTCAATCCCATGAACTACATTCTCATTCATGAAATCAATATGTGATTCTAACCATTTGTTGACAGAGAAAATACCATCTCAGACCTTACATGTTCCCACAACAGGTATTAAAATCTTAATTGGTCAAATCAAGAAGTAAATGAATTGCAAGATTTTAAATCATCACAACTTCTTCCAACATTGAAGCCTAATACTTCACAGAGCTTCCTTTCAAGACTTAATCACTTATCATTTTCAGGAAAAAGATAAAGAAAACTACTCAGAATTCATGGAGAAAACACAACCACACATGAGTTTAAAAGTAGAAATCATGCATAAAAATAAGAAATCTAGATTAAAACCAAGTGTAGTCACAAAGATAAATACTTATCCAAAATCCTCTCCACCAAATGTCTTAAAGTTCATTTGAATTCTCTTCCTTCACTTACAATAAAATATAAACACTCAAAATAAAATAACAAGAAAGTGGATAGCGGCGGTGGCTATGAGGGCGGTGGCGACGTACTTGGATGAATGATGACTGTAAATTTTATTGGTGGCTGACCTCCTTGTCTTGATGATCCAAGTCTTCTTTAATAAAAATATAAAAGGTGCCTTGGTGTCCCTTCAAAATATGTCTCCATTCAATGAATCTTTTAGAAGATTCCTCCTCAAAAGCCAATTGAATGAATATTCATGTCCATGTGATATTTCCCACATTTTTACCAAGGGTTGCTTTAAGCACATCCTCAAAAATTCATCTAAATTCAATGATATATCAAATAACTATTCTGGAGCTTAAGAACGGGTAGCTGGCACTTAAACGCGACCCTCTGGAGTTTATGCGTCAGACCTGGGTGCTTAGGCGACCTTGTTCATTTTTGCACCTTTCTTCATTTTTTCTCCAATTTTGATCCTTTTTCACTACTTTTAGCATTTTCCATCCATTTGATTGTACCTGAAAGAAAAACACACAAATACCTTTCATTAAAGTGCAATATCTCAAAGATAAGTATAAAAATGTGCATAAAAACACTATATATTTTAGGTTTATCAAAATCCCCAAACTTAAGATGTTACTTGTCCTCAAGTGACCATTCAATCTTTAGAAACCAACATAAGTAAATGATGTTTGTGAGTTTCTTTAGGAGTTACCAAAATTTTGAAGTTGAAATATAGTAGTCCAATTTAGAATAAATATTAGTAAATGAGACCAACTTAGAGTTTAGAAATTTTAATGTTACGAAATATGAAAATATGAGTTTCTATCTAAGCATAATATTAGAAAATAATGTGGATTCTCCAAAAATATTGTGGAGATCAGAAATATTGTAGATTCTCCAAAAATAGAGTTTAGGTATTTTATCTTTTCCACTTAAAAATTTTATTAAGCATAATTTTACTCACTATATTAAATCCTTAGGCTTAAATATTTCTCAACTCTTATACTTTAAAAAGATCAGATGTGGAACAAATTTTTAATTAGGCACTAATCCTCAAGCTGCTCCTCACTTTTTCAAATTTTTCTTTACTTTTTATTTTTATTTTTCTTTTATTTTTTCTTTGTATTTTTTATTTTCTTTTTTTTTTTGTCTTTTTCTTTTCAAGCAATGATTACTATATCTGGATAGGTCTTTAATGGTTTTGAATTTCATTCATCTTTTCCTAAAGCAAAGAGTTGATATGTTTCTTTCACTTAAAAACATAATAATAGTTTTGAAAATTAATTTCAATAAAAGAAATTTAAGTTTTGAAAGTAAAATCTAAATCTTCTAAATTTTTCAAAAATACAAATTTTCCTACTAAAGATAGTTACACTATATTTAGCATTTTCTACACTAAAAATTTTAACTTTAAGTTTCTTTCCTTACTATAAATTTTAACTAAATTCCCTTACTCATTTCTATATTCAAAATCTTACTTCCTTAATATAACTTCATATACATAATCATTTTTCTTCAAATCAAAATTAAATTTATTTGAAATACATTTGAGAACAAATAAACTTTTTAGTTCTTTAGAAAAAAATTTTCATCCCTCCCCAAATTAAAATTTTTAATAGAAATAAAACATTTTAGCATCATAAATAAATAAACAGAAATGAAAACTAACTATAAAATGTTTGCATGAATTTTCATATCCTAAATATGCAAGTAAAAAAATTAAAAATAGAAGTAAAAATTAAATTGATCAAATTTTAATTTTCTTAATATATAGAGATTCATCAGACTACTATGCAGTGGAGCATAACATAAAAACAAACAAACACACTAACAAACATACATGATTGCAACATAACAAAAAATAACTGGTAGTAAATTGAAAATTTTAACATGCAATTTTTAAGTAAGAAGTTAGCTAAATTCTAAACCTTCCTAAGATTGTAGAATAAAGTTCAACACAGACTAACTAACTACAAGAAACAACATAATTAACCCAATTACTTCCAAACATAATAACTACTCACTAAACACAAATACATCGTAGTAGGTGTACGAAACAAAACACAACATAACAAAAACTAACAGTCTCGACAATCATAATTAAAAACAAAACACAAAGTACAAAACAACTGCACTAGCAACAATTGATAATCAACACATACACTAAAAGCATAAAAAAAACTAAATATCCACACTACTCATCATTCTACTCTCCATCACTATCATCAATACGCCAAACAACTGCAGGATCATTTGGTGGATATCTAGGGTACTGAGGAAATACAACATCGTGGTTACCTCACATAAGGTTTTCCATAGCTAAGTTGAATTTACCATCATAATCACTACGTCTCTTCATACATCCATCCATATGCTCTGCAAAATATTCTAAGTTTGATACGTTTTCATTTGTATAAATAACATTATTTAATATCTTATCCATAAGCTGTGACTGGGAATCAGACCCAGAAGTCTAACCTCGTGATGTCGAACCACGTGAAGTAGAAGCTCGTGTCGTCAAAGCAGCATAACTACTAGAGAATCAACCCCTCCAACCAAAAATAGAATGAGGTGAGCAAAACTTCACATTCACATTGGTAATAGGTTTCAGTGGTTGTAAGATCTCCTCCCAGCTGTCAAATCTAACTCCCACCTGCTTGCATAAAGAAAAGATTAAGGATGATAATCCCAAACCTGCAGTAGTAGCAGTGATGACAGAATTGGTAATAACTCCATGAATCAAAGTTTCAATATCAATAGGCTTGAACTGCTGAATGCAATAGTTCAAGGTTGCTATATCTTGAGTCACTTCACTCAAATGATTTATAGGAAGCAGATGAGCAGAAATAAAAAAATGTCATGCCTTTGTAGTGACACCCAACTTTGATGTAGAAAAGTTTACTCTTCTTTCATATGTAATCTTCCATAACCCTCTCTCAGCAGTCAAAGATGAAATAATCTCATCTAGCTATTCTTCATTAGGATTATAGTTTAAATAAAAACACCAAGTACTTGGAGGCAAATGATAAAACTAATTAATTACCTCGGGACAAAAAGGCACTGTCTTCCCCCTCACTATGACCCCTTCTTCATTAGCTTCAGGGAGATTCACATAGAAATCCCTCACAAAAGAAATCACTGCGATAGTAGAAAAACAACAGAACCACTCCCACTGGCGGAAAATAATCAAATCTTCAACAGCTCCTCCCGGACTTTTAAAACACCACTCAGGAATTAACATTCTTGACTGCAGTGCATCACTGTATCGAACTTGAGCTCTCAAACTAACAAACTTGTTTGAATCAAATGGAGCATTCCCCTTACTTATTTTAATTCTTGGTGCCATTTCTAAAAAAAATATAAAATTTAAAATAAATTCTACATTCAACTCCAAATCACTAAACTAAACTCCTAAAAGCATAAACTAACAAATCCATGCCTTTTCCAAAGATTTTTCTCAAATTTTCATAATGAATAGTGATTTTCGGGTAGCTCGTGAATGTGCTCAAAATACATGATGAAAATAAAAAATTTTTGAATAGAGGTGAAGCACTTACCTCAAGGATATTGTTGACCTCACTTTTGGTTGAGGTCTAGCCAGCACACCACACCTATTGGGGGTCCATTTGTTGACCTCACTTTTGGTTGAGGTCTCGAAATTTTAGTAGCCTAGGTCTAGCCATAGAGTTTCTCTATTGACTAGTCTTAGAAAACTAGAAAAGGTATCCTCACCATTAGAAATTCAAAATTCTTCTCTTTGCTCAACTTGAGATTCCACATATTGGTCCTAACCTCTAATATTTAGAAGATAAGATCATTATGGGGGAGCTCAAGAAGAGTTCAC
>JXCR01145515.1:7084-38965 GCA_002079205.1 Phalaenopsis hybrid cultivar | reverse complement strand
GAGGGAAACCTCAATTACTTCCTAAACTATCCTACCATTCAACTGTACATTTTAGAAATGATGTTATTCGATGTTTACTCTTGCCTTTTATTTAAATACAAGGCTTACATTGTATGGCATACGGTCAATGCAGATAGCCTAGGAAGATATGAGGACTACGACATACTGAATGAGCAACCATGAGATTGTAAAAAAAGTTAGTGCTTATATCACACCACATAAAATCATGCAAAATCCTAGATATAGTGTGAGGATTTACATCGTGTTTGATAGGCCACCTCGAAATCCTAAGGTTTTATATTGTTTGATCTTAAAGAAAGTTTAATTGAGGATCATTCTTCGCTTCAAGTTTTTTCTTGATTGTTGTCTGAAGGTTGTCCATGATCCCGATTTTATGTGACAATACAATGTATGCAGTTATAATCTTAATTTTTCTTTACATATAATTCTTGTTTTGCAACAGTACCAAAAACTTGATCACCAACAACAGCTAGTAAAAAATTTGACTTTGAAGCAAATAATAATAAAATTATTATATTTAAATATGGGGATACTATACAAGTTTACATATCGTTATCAAGTAATATATGACATCTTGATTAAGCCCTGAATATTGAACCCACAGGGACAAAAGACAATCTGCAACTAAAATCAGAAGAAATTAGATAACAAATTCTACTTAGCAAAATATCCTTACTTAAACTTTAGATGCTATAATAGGAATGAAAATTTGATTCTTTTTGTATTTTTTGCTAAATAAAAGTAAAGTAAACAACTAACTAAACTTAATTAGATAATTATAAAATGAAGGCAATATAAACAATATATTTTTTCCTTACCATGAATCAGTAACAACTATAGGAGTTCTGTTGTGAAAGTACTCAAATTGTGTTGTGCCAAATAGGAGCAATAATATTCTTTACCCTTACTAGAGATGCTATAAAGAACAATGACTAATTTAAAGTTTGAATAGCCTTGAAGATGAGTTAGGTAGGGAAGATATTAGCTCTCACTCTAGAGTTTCCTTTTCTTCCTCTACCTAGAGGCTAACATCTCGTATTAAAACCTAAAACTAAAAAACCAAATCGGGGGCTTTAATCTGTCACTCTAAATTCCTCTAATTCTACACCCTTTAAACTTTGTTTTCCTATTTATTTGCACTCAGTCATATGAATTACATTCTCATCCATACAATCTCATGTGATTCTTACCAATAGTTGACTGAGACAATACCATCTCGGATCTTACATGTTCTCACAACAATCATTAACATCTTAATTGACCAAATTAAGAAGTAAATGAAGTACAAGGTTTAAACACATCACAATTTATTCCAACATTAAAGATTAATGCTTCACACAACTTCCATCCAATACTTAATAACTTATCATTTTAAGGAAAAAGATAAAAAAAAACTATTCAGAATTCATGGAGAAAACACAACCACACTTAAATTTAAAAGTAGAAATAATGCAAACAAACAAGAAGGCTAGATTAAAACCAAATATT
Organism: Phalaenopsis hybrid cultivar; assembly: GCA_002079205.1. Classification (NCBI taxonomy): domain Eukaryota; kingdom Viridiplantae; phylum Streptophyta; class Magnoliopsida; order Asparagales; family Orchidaceae; genus Phalaenopsis; species Phalaenopsis hybrid cultivar. The sequence goes on along the minus strand of JXCR01145515.1, from coordinate 37,456 downwards.
GTCACAAAGATAAAAACTTACCTCAAATCCTCTCCACCAAACTCTTGAAGTTCCTTTGAATCTCTTCATTCCCTTACAATACAAACTATAACTCAAAATAAAAAGAAAAGGGAGCAGCAACATTTGTAGAAGAGTCTCTCAAAAAGAAGAAAAGAGAGAGAGAGTTCTTTAATCCAAATCTGTTTTTATAATTTTCCAAAAGGTGTCTTGGTGTCTCTTCAATATGTGTCCACATTCAATGAATCTTCCAAGACTTGCTTCCTTTCAAAAGCCAATTGAATGTAATTTCGTGTCCATTAACTATTTCCCGTGTTTTAACAAAGGGTTGCTTCAAACACTTCTTCAAAAATTCATCTAAATTCATTAAATCATATAGTGACTACTTATGGCGCTTAGGCGTGTCCTTCTTGGTTTTACTGGTGCGTAAGCGCCAATTTTGGGTGCTTAGGCGCCACACTTCTTTTGCACACCTTCTTCATTTTTGCTCCAAATTGGATCTTTTTTTTACTCCTTTCACCATTTTCCATTCATTTAATTGTACCTGAAAGAAAAACACACAAATATCTTCTATTAAAACGCAATATCTAAAAAATAGGTATAAAAATTTGTACATAAAGACTATATATTTTAGGTGTATCAAATCCCCCAAACTTAAAATGTTCCTTGTCCCCAAGTGACACTTGAATCTTTCAAAATAAAAATAATTAAATTATGTAAATGAGTTTATTTTGAATATTCTAAAATTCTGATGTAGAAATATAGTAGTCCAATTTAAAAAAAATATTAGTATATGAGACCAATTTATAGTTTAGAAATTTTAAATGTAAAGAAATCTGAAAATATGAGTTTTTATCTAGTTCAAAAATATTGTAAATTTTCTAGATATAGAGTTTAGGCATTTTATTTTCTCCACTTAAAAATTTTTATTAAGAATAATTATACTTATTATATTATATTCTTAAGATTAAAAGTTTCTCAAGTTATATACTTTAGAAATATAAGATGTGGAACCAATTTTTTATTAGGCACTAATCCTCAAGCTTCTCCTCCCTTTTTCAATTTTTTTCTCTCTCTCTTTTCTTAAGTGACGATTACTATATTTGGATAGACCTTTAAATGATTTTGAATTCCACTCCTCCTTTCATAAAGAAAAGTTATGATATAAATCTTTTACTTAAAAATATTGTAATAGTTTTGAAAATTATTTTTAATAAAAGAAATTTAAGCATTGAAAATAAAAGTCTAACCCTTCTAAAATTTTCAAAAATACAAGTTCTCCTACTAAAGATAGTTACACATTTTTTATCATTTCTACACTAAAACTTTTTTAACTTTAAGTTTTTCTTCATTACTATAGGTTTCAACTAAATTCTCTTACTCATTTTTATATTCAAAATTTTACTTCCCTAATATAACTTCATACATAATCATTTTTTTTTTCAAATCAAAATTAAATTTATGTGTAGTACATATGAGAACAAATAAACTTCAAATTTTAGGAAGTTTTTTCATCCCCCCCCCCAAACTTAAATTTTTAATAAGATAAAACATTTTAGCATCATATTTATAAAGAGGTAGGAATGAGAACTAAAAATAACATGCTTGCATGATTTTTTACGTGCTAAATATACCAGTACAAAAAATTAAAAATAGGAGTAAAATTTAATTGATCAAGTTTTAATTTAATTTTAACATATAGAGATTCATTAGGCTTCTATAACAATGGATGATAACATAAAAGAAAACAAACACACTAATAGAAATTCACAACTGCAAAATAAAGAAAATACCTGGTAGTAAATCGAAAATTAAACATGAAGTTCATAAGTGAAAGTTAGTAATATTCTAAACCTTCCTAAAATTTAGGATTAAGTTCAACACAGACTAACTAAACACGCTGGACAACACAGTTATAACAATTACTACCACAAAAATAAAATATAACTACTCACAATAACATAAACATATCACAATAGTGTCTAACAAAACGAAACACAACGAAAAGTTACAGTCTCAATAAGTACAACTCAAACCAAAACAACAGTACAGTATAACTGTACCACATAAATTTCACAACAATAATAATACAAAAAAAACCTAAAGTACTCAATTTATCCTCGTCCTCATCATCATCACTATCATTGCCATCCCAAAAGGCAGTAGGATCATATGATGGATATCGTGGATAAGAAGGGAAAACTACACTTTGGTCACCTCTCATAAGGTTTTCCAAAGAAGAGTGGAATTTCTCCTCATAATCATTATGTCTTCTCATATATAAATTAATATGATCTACAAAATTCTCTAAATTTAATACTTTGTCCACAATATAATTGATGTTATCTAACATCCTTTACAATAAATGTGACTGTGAATCAGAACCAGAAGTTTGACCTTGTGTTGTGGATGCATGTAAGGTAAAAGTATGAGAAGTAGAGGCACCTGAACTGCAAGAAAATCCTCCTCTCTAGCCAAATATCGAGAGTTGTGAATAAGACTTCACATTAACACTTGTAATGGGCTTTAGAGGCTGCACTATCTCTTCCCAGCTATCGAATCTAACATCTTCCTGCTAACATAATGAAAAAATTGAGGATGCAAATCCTAAACCTGCAGTCGTAGCATCAACAACAGAACTGGTGATAGTCTCATAAATCAGAGATCAAATGTCAATAGGCTTGAACTGCTGAATCCAATAGTTCAAGGTAGCTCTATCTCTAGTAATTTTGCTGAGGTGGTTGGTTCATAGTAGACGAGCAGAAATAAAGTAGTGTCATGCCTTTGATGTGGCATCTAACTTTAACGCGGGGAAGTTAACTCTTCTTTCATTTGTAATCTTCTATAGTCCTCTTCCACCAGTCAATGATGATATGATCGTCTAAATCCTCCTCAGTCGGACTATAGTTTGAATAAAAACACAACAGTCTTAAGGGCAACTAGTAAAACTGATTTATTACCTTAAGGGAGAGAGACACTAATTTTCCATGAACAATGACCCGCTCTTCTTCAGCTTCAGGGAGATTACCGTAAAAAACATAAATCACAACCATAACAGAAAAACAACAACATTCCCACTGTCAGCAAACAATCAAGTCTTCCACTACGCCACCCAGACTTTTAAAACATCTCTCAGGAGTCATTTTCCTAGACTATAGTGCATCATTATATCGGTCCTAATCTCTCGAGCTAACAAATTTACTTGAATCGAAATGGGTCTTCCCTTTACTCCTATTGATTCTTGGGGTTATTTCTAAAAATCATATAAAATTCACAATAAATCCTAAATTCAACTCTAAATCACTAAATTCAACTTCTAAAAGCTTAAACTATCATTTCTATATATTTTTCATTGGATTTTCTCAAATTTTCACCATGAATAGTGCTTTTCGCTCAGATCCAATGTGCTCAAAATACATGATGAAAAAAAAAATTTACATAGAAGTGANTTTAAAAATTTTCCTTACTTTCTTACATGGCTCTTGTACTGGATTTAAAATGATTTCACATTTCACATTGCACGAGCATAACACGAGTGAGGATAATAGGGCATCAACGATATCTAAGTGCCACTTGATTTGTCATTTTTTGTTGGAAATAATTTAATTTAACATACAAGTAAATTTGATTTTGAAAAGAGTATTTTAATTTTTTGTAAAATGAGACAGAATATATCACATATATTTAATGGTTTAAATAATACGATATCACAAGCAATATTGCATCGTAAAATATGAGGATATCACTCGATAATAGCCTCAATTATTCAAACAAAGAATTTTATGATATTTACTTGGTCTACATGAATTTTCAACAGATCATTCTCATACCTAATATAAAGATTGGATAAAAAATATATTATCTGAGTTACCAATTCTCATATAGGTGCAAGCCTCTATAGTTAAATACATCTTAAGCAACCGAAGTCACTAAAGAAAATTCTTGATTAAGATCAGCGTCTCGTCTTCAAGAATTCAAAGTTTAGTTTTTGTGATTGGGTGGGAAGGGCTTAATTTAGAACTATTATTTTGGAGACTAAAGGAGCGAAAGGTAGAGAATTCCATAGATTCANCAAATCTGTTTTTATAATTTTCCAAAAGGTGTCTTGGTGTCTCTTCAATATGTGTCCACATTCAATGAATCTTCCAAGACTTGCTTCCTTTCAAAAGCCAATTGAATGTAATTTCGTGTCCATTAACTATTTCCCGTGTTTTAACAAAGGGTTGCTTCAAACACTTCTTCAAAAATTCATCTAAATTCATTAAATCATATAGTGACTACTTATGGCGCTTAGGCGTGTCCTTCTTGGTTTTACTGGTGCGTAAGCGCCAATTTTGGGTGCTTAGGCGCCACACTTCTTTTGCACACCTTCTTCATTTTTGCTCCAAATTGGATCTTTTTTTTACTCCTTTCACCATTTTCCATTCATTTAATTGTACCTGAAAGAAAAACACACAAATATCTTCTATTAAAACGCAATATCTAAAAAATAGGTATAAAAATTTGTACATAAAGACTATATATTTTAGGTGTATCAAATCCCCCAAACTTAAAATGTTCCTTGTCCCCAAGTGACACTTGAATCTTTCAAAATAAAAATAATTAAATTATGTAAATGAGTTTATTTCGAATATTCTAAAATTCTGATGTAGAAATATAGTAGTCCAATATATGAGACCAATTTATAGTTTAGAAATTTTAAATGTAAAGAAATATGAAAATATGAGTNTTTACTCCTTTCACCATTTTCCATTCATTTAATTGTACCTGAAAGAAAAACACACAAATATCTTCTATTAAAANTTTACTCCTTTCACCATTTTCCATTCATTTAATTGTACCTGAAAGAAAAACACACAAATATCTTCTATTAAAGCGCAATATCTAAAAAATAGGTATAAAAATTTGTACATAAAGACTATATATTTTAGGTGTATCAAATCCCCCAAACTTAAAATGTTCCTTGTCCCCAAGTGACACTTGAATCTTTCAAAATAAAAATAATTAAATTATGTAAATGAGTTTATTTTGAATATTCTAAAATTCTGATGTAGAAATATAGTAGTCCAATTTAAAAAAAATATTAGTATATGAGACCAATTTATAGTTTAGAAATTTTAAATGTAAAGAAATCTGAAAATATGAGTTTTTATCTAGTTCAAAAATATTGTAAATTTTCTAGATATAGAGTTTAGGCATTTTATTTTCTCCACTTAAAAATTTTTATTAAGAATAATTATACTTATTATATTATATTCTTAAGATTAAAAGTTTCTCAAGTTATATACTTTAGAAATATAAGATGTGGAACCAATTTTTTATTAGGCACTAATCCTCAAGCTTCTCCTCCCTTTTTCAATTTTTTTTCTCTCTCTCTTTTCTTAAGTGACGATTACTATATTTGGATAGACCTTTNAATATAAGATGTGGAACCAATTTTTTATTAGGCACTAATCCTCAAGCTTCTCCTCCCTTTTTCAATTTTTTTCTCTCTCTCTTTTCTTAAGTGACGATTACTATATTTGGATAGACCTTTAAATGATTTTGAATTCCACTCCTCCTTTCATAAAGAAAAGTTATGATATAAATCTTTTACTTAAAAATATTTTAATAGTTTTGAAAATTATTTTTAATAAAAGAAATTTAAGCATTGAAAATAAAAGTCTAACCCTTCTAAATTTTTCAAAAATACAAGTTCTCCTACTAAAGATAGTTACACGTNTGTAATAGTTTTGAAAATTATTTTTAATAAAAGAAATTTAAGCATTGAAAATAAAAGTCTAACCCTTCTAAAATTTTCAAAAATACAAGTTCTCCTACTAAAGATAGTTACACATTTTTTATCATTTCTACACTAAAACTTTTTTAACTTTAAGTTTTTCTTCATTACTATAGGTTTCAACTAAATTCTCTTACTCATTTTTATATTCAAAATTTTACTTCCCTAATATAACTTCATACATAATCATTTTTTTTTTCAAATCAAAATTAAATTTATGTGTAGTACATATGAGAACAAATAAACTTCAAATTTTAGGAAGTTTTTTCATCCCCCCCCCCAAACTTAAATTTTTAATAAGATAAAACATTTTAGCATCATATTTATAAAGAGGTAGGAATGNATTTTTTTTTCAAATCAAAATTAAATTTATGTGTAGTACATATGAGAACAAATAAACTTCAAATTTTAGGAAATTTTTTCATCCCCCCCCAAACTTAAATTTTTAATAAGATAAAACATTTTAGCATCATATTTATAATGAGGTAGGAATTAGAACTAAAAATAACATGCTTGCATGATTTTTTACGTGCTAAATATACCAGTACAAAAAATTAAAAATAGGAGTAAAATTTAATTGATCAAGTTTTAATTTAATTTTAACATATAGAGATTCATTAGGCTTCTATAACAATGGATGATAACATAAAAGAAAACAAACACACTAATAGAAATTCACAACTGCAAAATAAAGAAAATACCTGGTAGTAAATCGAAAATTAAACATGAAGTTCATAAGTGAAAGTTAGTAATATTCTAAACCTTCCTAAAATTTAGGATTAAGTTCAACACAGACTAACTAAACACNAAATTCACAACTGCAAAATAAAGAAAATACCTGGTAGTAAATCGAAAATTAAACATGAAGTTCATAAGTGAAGGTTAGTAATATTCTAAACCTTCCTAAAATTTAGGATTAAGTTCAACACAGACTAACTAAACATGCTGGACAACACAGTTATAACAATTACTACCACAAAAATAAAATATAACTACTCACAATAACATAAACATATCACAATAGTGTCTAACAAAACGAAACACAACGAAAAGTTACAGTCTCAATAAGTACAACTCAAACCAAAACAACAGTACAGTATAACTGTACCACATAAATTTCACAACAATAATAATACAANAACTCAAACCAAAACAACAGTACAGTATAACTGTACCACATAAATTTCACAACAATAATAATACAAAAAAAACCTAAAGTACTCAATTTATCCTCGTCCTCATCATCATCACTATCATTGCCATCCCAAAAGGCAGTAGGATCATATGATGGATATCGTGGATAAGAAGGGAAAACTACACTTTGGTCACCTCTCATAAGGTTTTCCAAAGAAGAGTGGAATTTCTCCTCATAATCATTATGTCTTCTCATATATAAATTAATATGATCTACAAAATTCTCTAAATTTAATACTTTGCCCACAATATAATTGATGTTATCTAACATCCTTTACAATAAATGTGACTATGAATCAGAACCAGAAGTTTGACCTTGTGATGTGGATGCATGTAAGGTAAAAGTATGAGAAGTAGAGGCACCTGAACTGCAAGAAAATCCTCCTCTCTAGCCAAATATCGAGAGTTGTGAATAAGACTTCACATTAACACTTGTAATGGGCTTTAGAGGCTGCACTATCTCTTCCCAGCTATCAAATCTAACATCTTCCTGCTAACATAATGAAAAAATTGAGGATGCAAATCCTAAACATGCAGTCGTAGCATCAACAACAGAACTGGTGATAGTCTCATAAATCAGAGATCAAATGTCAATAGGCTTGAACTGCTGAATCCAATAGTTCAAGGTAGCTCTATCTCTAGTAATTTTGCTGAGGTGGTTGGTTCATAGTAGACGAGCAGAAATAAAGTAGTGTCATGCCTTTGATGTGGCATCTAACTTTAACGCGGGGAAGTTAACTCTTCTTTCATTTGTAATCTTCTATAGTCCTCTTCCACCAGTCAATGATGATATGATCGTCTAAATCCTCCACAGTCGGACTATAATTTGAATAAAAACACAACAGTCTTAAGGACAACTAGTAAAACTGATTTATTACCTTAAGGGAGAGAGACACTAATTTTCCATGAACAATGACCCGCTCTTCTTCAGCTTCAGGGAGATTACCGTAAAAAACATAAATCACAACCATAACAGAAAAACAACAACATTCCCACTGTCAGCAAACAATCAAGTCTTCCACTACGCCACCCAGACTTTTAAAACATCTCTCAGGAGTCAGTTTCCTAGACTATAGTGCATCATTATTTCGGTCCTAATCTCTCGAGTTAACAAATTTACTTGAATCAAAATGGGTCTTCCCTTTACTCCTATTAATTCTTGGGGTTATTTCTAAAAATCATATAAAATTCACAATAAATCCTAAATTCAACTCTAAATCACTAAATTCAACTTCTAAAAGCTTAAACTATCATTTCTATATATTTTTCTTTGGATTTTCTCAAAATTTCACCATGAATAGTGCTTTTCGCTCAAATCCATAATGTGCTCAAAATACATGATGAAAAAAAAAATTAACATAGAAGTGCAGCTCTTATCTCAAGAAGATCAAATCTAACAAATTTGGCTTGAATGCACCTAGAAATTTCCACTTTAGAGGAAGCCCTGCCACTCAAAATTGTGAAAAGCAGAGGAAGAAGACAAAGTCGAGGTGAAAATGGGGATTTTAGGCTTAATTTTTCACTTTAAACCATTAGCAAATTGGTTTAGTGAACCGGCGCTTCAGCATGACTAGTTCGGTGCTTAGGTGCCTACCTCTCAGGTTATCCAGCAAGTAAGCACAGGGTCTTGGCGCTTAGGCGTCAGTGCACNGGCTTAATTTTTCACTTTAAACCATTAGCAAATTGGTTTAGTGAACCGGCGCTTCAGCATGACTAGTTCGGTTCTTAGGTGCCTACCTCTCAGGTTATCCAGCAAGTAAGCACGGGGTCTTGGCGCTTAGGCGTCAGTGCATNAAATTAATATGATCTACAAAATTCTCTAAATTTAATACTTTGTCCACAATATAATTGATGTTATCTAACATCCTTTACAATAAATGTGACTGTGAATCAGAACCAGAAGTTTGACCTTGTGTTGTGGATGCATGTAAGGTAAAAGTATGAGAAGTAGAGGCACCTGAACTGCAAGAAAATCCTCCTCTCTAGCCAAATATCGAGAGTTGTGAATAAGACTTCACATTAACACTTGTAATGGGCTTTAGAGGCTGCACTATCTCTTCCCAGCTATCGAATCTAACATCTTCCTGCTAACATAATGAAAAAATTGAGGATGCAAATCCTAAACCNCCAAAATACTCAAAATATTCCCAATTTTACTTTTCTCAACTACCACAACCCAATTTGGCCATTTTGACCATTTTTTACCAAAACACTAAAATTGTCTTTAAAGGCCAAGCCTCCCCAAATCCACTTGAAATGTCCATCAAATTGGTCCTCATTTCCCCCAATTTCAATCATAAACTCTAATTCACCTTTCATATGACCAATCTAAACCAAATCCAAGCTCAATTAGCCCATGCTTTGAGCTCAATTTTGATTCAAATCAAAAGCCCCAATTTTTGCCACATGACCTAATCTCACCCAATTAAACTCATATCCCACTCAATTTGCCATAATTTATGTTGAAAACTCTTAATAACATTAACATACATCAAAATTGACCTTCAATATGCCTTGGTGAAGCCTCAATTTCACTTATTTTTTACTCAAGTCCAGAAGCCCCAAATTTTGCCCCAAATTGGCTATGCCTCCAAATTTCACCAAATTGATTGCCTTAACCCTAAAAATGGCACCCAATTTATGTTGAAAACTCTTTACGATGTTCCTTATGACAATTTTCAATAATCAATTTGAAGTTAGCCCAGGATTAGCCCAATCTAAACCCAAGTCTAGCCCAATATGCCCAAAATGACCAAATCTCCAAAATCCTCCAAATTGAGCCTCCAATTGAACTCAAAATCTTATCAACCCTTCACCTAAAGTGTTCATTACAATGATATAAATCAAATGCATCAATCAATTGGGTCAATTGACATGGCTAGCATAGCCCAAACAAAAGTTTTGGTCATTTGAACCCACATTGGACCCATGCACTAAAATTAGCGTAACCNATACAAACCCAAAATTTCTTGACCTTGATCCCTTGATCCTTTGGGAGACTCATGTAGATGGTCCTCTAAACCGACAGGCCCTATGCTAGNAAATTTCTTGACCTTGATCCCTTGATCCTTTGGGAGACTCATGTAGATGGTCCCCTAAACCCACTGGCCCTATGCTAAGGTTTAGCTAAAACCAGTACATAGAGGACCCAAAATGGGGTTTCCATTAGTCCATGGCTTATTTATGGTGGTTGCACCCCAACTCTACCAAAATGCCCAACTTAGCCTTTTGCCCCTAAATTCCCCCAAATTACCTAAATACCCTTGAAACCTTAAATTTGACCAAAATTCTCAAATTTACCCAAAATAACCAAATTTATTCAAAAATCATTTCAAACCTATTGAAAACACCCAAATTACCCAAAATCACAAAAAATTGCCAAATTACCAAAATACTACTCCTTAGCCCAAATTTTCAAAAATTCCAAAAATATCCAAAAAATTCCCAAAATACTCAAAATATTCCCAATTTTACTTTTCTCAACTACCACAACCCAATTTGGCCATTTTGACCATTTTTTACCAAAACACTAAAATTGTCTTTAAAGGCCAAGCCTCCCCAAATCCACTTGAAATGTCCATCAAATTGGTCCTCATTTCCCCCAATTTCAATCATAAACTCTAATTCACCTTTCATATGACCAATCTAAACCAAATCCAAGCTCAATTAGCCCATGCTTTGAGCTCAATTTTGATTCAAATCAAAAGCCCCAATTTTTGCCACATGACCTAATCTCACCCAATTAAACTCATATCCCACTCAATTTGCCATAATTTATGTTGAAAACTCTTAATAACATTAACATACATCAAAATTGACCTTCAATATGCCTTGGTGAAGCCTCAATTTCACTTATTTTTTACTCAAGTNTAATCTCACCCAATTAAACTCATATCCCACTCAATTTGCCATAATTTATGTTGAAAACTCTTAATAACATTACCATACATCAAAATTAACCTTCAATATGCCTTGGTGAAGCCTCAATTTCACTTATTTTTTACTCAAGTTCAAAAGCCCCAAATTTTGCCCCAAATTGGCTATGCCTCCAAATTTCACCAAATTGATTGCCTTAACCCAAAAAATGGCACCCAATTTATGTTGAAAACTCTTTAAGATGTTCCTTATGACAATTTTCAATAATCAATTTGAAGTTAGCCCAGGATTAGCCCAATCTAGACCCAAGTCTAGCCCAATATGCCTAAAATGACCAAATCTCCAAAATCCTCCAAATTGAGCCTCCAATTGAACTCAAAATCTTATCAACCCTTCACCAAAAGTGTTCATTACAATGATATAAATCAAATGCATCAATCAATTGGGTCAATTAACATGGCTAGCATAGCCCAAACCAAAGTTTTGGTCATTTGAACCCACATTGGACCCATGCACTAAAATTAGCCTAACTACCCCAAAGCCACAAAATTAATGACTCCATAGCCATTAGTTGGACCCTAGTGACCAAGCTAAACCCCATAAGTCTTCTTAAGCTAAGACATGGACCAAAGGTCCCCTAAATCAAGGGATTTTGATTCCATATTTGCTTAAGACTTGGATATTTTTGCCAAAACTAAATCTCAACTCATTTAATTGTTGTTACATATTCCCCTGGCTCACCTGACCATCTAGCCACCTCTTCTGGCCTAGCTGGCTGACCTAGTGGCAGAAAAAAACCAAAACTGTGAGCCACCTCCTCCAAATCAAACTATTTCAAACCTAAANCTGGCTCACCTGACCATCTAGCCACCTCTTCTGGCCTAGCTGGCTGACCTAGTGGCAGAAAAAAACCAAAACCGTGAGCCACCTCCTCCAAATCAAACTATTTCAAACCTAGGGGCCACCTCAACCAAATAAAATGTTAGAGCCTCTCTGCCCTCCACCTAAGCATCACTTTTCACCCCTTAGTTGGCCATGAAAACCAACCATAAGCCATTTTTATAAAAAGTTCACCTCCATGGCTATGGAAGGAGTGCTGAAAATTTCTCAGAGAGAGCCCTCCAAATTGCTCATAGAGATTCTTTGAGACCTCCTCAGCTCAAGCCAATCATTTTCTTCCACTAATTCCTACTGTGGAAGTTCAATTTTGAGCTCAAACTTCTGTAAAAAACCAAGATAGAGCTCAATACACCTCCACAGTCCACTAAACTCAAATTAAACTTACCCACACCTTCACCTTAGTGGAAGAAGAAGAAGCCCCATCAAATCCCCCTTCCTTAGAGCCCCTAACATAGACTTTGATCAACATCTGAAATCGAGCTTGGTCGAATTCATACCTAGACCTTACACCACAGCAAGAGGATCAATCCATAGCCTCTTTGGACCTCAAAAAACGTGTCANCCCCTAACATAGACTTTGATCAACATCTGAAATCGAGCTTGGTCGAATTCATACCTAGACCTTACACCACAGTAAGAGGATCAATCCATAGCCACTTTGGACCTCAAAAAACGTGTTGAGCACCTTTGATCGAAGCTTCCCTTCTCAGAGCAAAGGTATTTAACTCCCTTTCTTCCTGAGCTTATTTTGATTCTCCGTTTGATTAGGCTTAATTTAATGGCATCTTAACCATATAGATATGTTTCTCTAGTCTAGATGAGCATTTANTCCGTTTGATTAGGCTTAATTTAATGGCATCTTAACCATATAGATATGTTTCTCTAGTCTAGATGAGCATTTTAAAAAAAAATTCATTCAATTTGGTTGAGAAATGAGGCAGATATCAAGCCTTGAAGATGGACGGTCCTCGAGCTAGGCCATTGGGGATGATGACAGAGAGCCGTCCGATTGCGCGTTTATCTCATCAACGAATGGGATCAAGTCAGACAACGCTTCCTTACACAAACCGTGAGCCTAGTCATCGCTGAGGTGGATGGCAGTGTCAAATAGGAGCGTGTCGCGTGGAGCTTCGGAGCCGCTGTAGGTTGACATGGCGCCGCGCGCTTAAATAGATAAATAAGGATTTAAATAATTCAGAAAATGCTCCCTAACTTCAAAAATTTATATCTTGGTGTAGAAAAATCATAAGAATATAATAAAAATACCCTCTTGCTCAGTGAATAGCGGAAAATAATGTGGAAATAGTTTGAAGTCCATTGACGTATATTTTATTTTTAATTAATTAAATACAGTCTTGAGTCTTTTAATTCTCCGTGCATGTAGACATTTCACCAAGACTTGAAATTTTGGCATGTTGTTGCCACTGTCTTAGGAAAAATTCCCTGATTTTTCTAAAGTCAGAGGAGATCCCTAGATAGAGATCCATATTTTTCAATTTTATGTCCATTATTTGCATAAATTGATCATAATAATTAGCATGTTACTTAGAAAATTACATGAAAATTTTAGAAGGTTTAATGTGACTTGAGAACCCTTTGAAAAATATTTCATGGGTTAAGTCATTAAGAACATACCTAATTTCCACCAACCCTAAAACATAAAGAAAATTAATTTTGGGAAATACAAACTTTTAAATAACTTAATTTTTTATCTCCATTGTGATTAAACTTCAGAGAACTCCCCATAAAAATTTGATAACTCAAATTGATTTTCTAAGTTAAGTATTATTTTTAACAATAAAATGATTTTTAACAATTAAAATATAACTTAAAAAAATTATGAAAATGAGTTTTTGGAGTTCTCTGTAGTCAGATTGATTTTATAAAAATAAAATGGCGATTAAAATAAAAACCTCATTTTTAGCCTATTTTTAAATACTAAAATAATTAAAAAATGATAAATATCACAAAAATAATAAAATTTATGGAAATATTCTAAATTTNAGTCAGATTGATTTTATAAAAATAAAATGGTGATTAAAATAAAAACCTCATTTTTAGCCTATTTTTAAATACTAAAATAATTAAAAAATTATAAATATCACAAAAATAATAAAATTTATGGAAATATTCTAAATTGTTTTCTAAGTACTTAAAAACAATTGAAATATTTTTCCTAATTTTCTAAGTAAAGATATTGAATTCTGAAGCTTAAAATAATCTTTAAAAGGCTAAAAATAGATTTTCACTAAAATATTTCCAATAATTCAAAGAAAAATCAGAAAAATATGAAATTTACTTTTCTAAGTTCCTTGACCTTAGAGAGATTTAATAAAAATATAAAACTTAATTTTCCACCTTTAAAATATTCTATAGTTAATAAAAACTCTAGAACTTGAAATAATTTTAATAATTAAAATAAAACTCAAAAAATCATGAAATTTGGTTCAAATGATTCTATAGTCTAAGTTTCCCTCCAGTAAAAATTTCAAGGGATTATTCTTTGCCTTGGTCAAGTTATAAAATTTTCTTTGAAAAAATCCTATTTTTACATAAAAATAAATATTTAAATTAAATTAAATTTTGAAAAATCACATTTTTTTCCTTTGATGTCTTAATTGACCCATGAGTGAGGTGGGATGAAAATTTCAAAGTCATTTGAATTAAATTTGACAAAGTATGAAGTGATAGAGCCTTAGGGGTAAAAGTGTATTTTTAGAAATTTAGCCTTAATTAACATTTAAGCTTAATTCAAAGAAGGAAAAGGGTAACCTTTGATCTTAATTAACATGTTTGGATGAATGAAACATAAGGNTTATCCTTTGATGTCTTAATTGACCCATGAGTGAGGTGGGATGAAAATTTCAAAGTCATTTGAATTAAATTTAACAAAGTATGAAGTGATAGAGCCTTAGGGGTAAAAGTGTAATTTTAGAAATTTAGCCTTAATTAAAATTTAAGCTTAATTCAAAGAAGGAAAAGGGTAACATTTGATCTTAATTAACATGTTTGGATGAATGAAACATAAGAGGAATAATTTATAGAAACCAATCTCATTTTTATTGATTAAAGGATAAATTTTGAATCTCCCTAAATTATTAAAATTCAGAAGTCTAGTAAATTAAATGATTCTAGACTTAGGGGTATGATTTCGGGTGTTGATAACTCATTAATTTAATACCCCTATTTGATGCTCAAATGATCTTCAAAAAATGAATCATCATCACTTAAAATTCAACCCTTTCAAAATAATTAAGATATCCATCTAGGTCTAAAGTGTTTAGTGGTGATCTAAGTTAAATCAAATTTGATTAAATGAGAATTAGAAAAGTGAACATAGCTAAATTTAACACCTTTGAACACTAAAATTCCCAAAAAAAAAAATAAGGTTAAGTTTCTTAATAACACTAACTNGCTCAAATGATCTTCAAAAAATGAATCATCATCACTTAAAATTCAACCCTTTCAAAATAATTAAGATATCCACCTAGGTCTAAAGTGTTTAGTGGTTATCTAAGTTAAATCAAATTTGATTAAATGAGAGGTAGAAAAGTGAACATAGCTAAATTTAACACCTTTGAACACTAAATTCCCAAAAAAAATAAGGCTAAGTTTCTTAATAACACTAACCTGCCCTTTAAGGGTCTTCACCCACATGATTCTCAAATTAAACCACAAGTGATAATTGCCATACTCATAGGGATAATTGAAACATCAATGTTCACTGAGCATTAGAAGTCTTTTGATATGATGAATTTACTAAGCAACATGATAAGTTTAAATGAGCTCGAGACTTTTCACCAGACAGTGAGAGGAAAGCATGGGACTGCTTCTTTATGCAGACTTGTTGGATACCTCGGAGGTCTACTAAATTTAATATGTTTTGCTTAACAAAAATCATCCTTGATCAAACTAATAGGGACCCACTGAGATGTGACTTAGGTTTAGGTAGGTCACTAAAACCTTGCTTTTCCACTTTATATAAAATGCCCTCACATGCATTTTTAAGTATCAGGTGGTGGAACGACAAGACTCGCCAGGTACACTTTTATAGTTTACAGCATTGTCTTTTCTCGAGCTTTTCTACACTCTGTTTACTTACCTGCATGTATGAACCAAATACAAATTTGCATGTTAAACAATGATGTCACCCTGCATAAAAACTAAAACTGTCATGATAGCCAGAAAACCAAAACCAAAATCTAAAATCAACCAAGATAAAAATCACCTCCACAACATTTAAAATATAAGAAAACTCAAAATTTAATCATAAACATCACATAAAACAACAGCTGCAACTAAATTAAAACGTCATTGTCGGATGATCGAGAATCCCTTAGAGGAGGTAACCTATGGTTGCTAACGAGGCTTCCCACGATCTAAATGAAATTATGGAACTCATTAAGTTGAGTTTAGTAAGTTCATTTGGACTAAGTGAATCCAATATAAAATAGTGGTGTCAGAATGAGGGAACCGTAGGATCCTAAGCGGTGTTGCTCTAATCAACTTTAACATGCCCATAATATTTAAAGAACTACAACTATAGGGCCACCTGATTTAACATCATAACTTGACAACCTAGAAAACTTAAACTCTTCACATCAAGGAGCTTGGAGCTAGCATGGTGGGCAGTACGACCATCTTCAACAGCAAAACACATCTTCCCCACCTAAACCAATTTCCTTCCTCAGAATTAAACAACCAAGCAATATGATTTTAAGGTTGTCTACTTATGCAACATAAATCATCACCTCATCTTTAGGCCTTTTTACAAATCTATTGTACAATATAAGCCCTAGCTCGTCTTAGGATTCTAAGGTTGTTGTCCATCACGACTTAAACTCTCACATCTTCCAAGCTATTTGTGTGACCATTTCACGCAAATTTAAGCCCTAATTTAATAAAATTGGCAGAATGAAACACCTAAATATTTCTCCTTAAAACTGAAGCTAAATCATAGGATAGTTTAAGAAGTAACTGAGGTTCTCCCGTAGATCTGTGACATCCTCTAGTTCTTCCTCCTTTGGACTCTACAACAAAATACTCCAAATTTGAACNCAATATGATTTTAAGGTTGTCTACTTATGCAACATAAATCATCACCTCATCTTTAGGCCTTTTTACAAATCTGTTGTACAATATAAGCCCTAGCTCGTCTTAGGATTCTAAGGTTGTTGTCCGTCACAACTTAAACTCTCACATCTTCCAAGCTATTTGTGTGACCATTTCACACAAATTTAAGCCCTAATTTAATAAAATTGGCAGAATGAAACACCTAAATATTTCTCCTTAAAACTGAAGCTAAATCATAGGATAGTTTAAGAAGTAACCGAGGTTCTCCCGTAGATCTTTGACATCCTCTAGTTCTTCCTCCTTTGGACTCTACAACAAAATACTCCAAATTTGAATCATTCCCCTTTCACTCCTCTTTGTCCGATCCTGCTGAGAAGTCCTATCCTTTTGACCTCATTGAAGATAATATTTCCTGATTTTTATCGAGAGTTTTCTTAGGTGAGTTTGGTTATCTAAGATGTAATTAACTTAAACGTCCTTCCGAAGCGGGCGACGGGATTTCAATTCCGGTGACCGATAACTTCTTACGGGCAACTCCTCCAACCAAAAATAGTGCCGACAATGGCTAAATTGCATCTTAAGTTGCCATCCAATATGCTCCAAATGTACATTGACTTCCAACACTTTTTCTTCAATTGAATCCACATTAGCCTCAATTTTTGTGATTTTCTCCGCTATTCCTTCCATTCTAAAGGCTACGAAACCATTGTATAACTCTTGTGCACTTTGGCTGATGAATTTTTTCTTCATAGCTTCCTCTTATATATTTATATCAATCTCCCAAGATGACATATTTCCAAGATCTCTCACTCTTCACTTAGATTTTAGGGTTAAAATTGAAGTGTGAGAATTCTCTTCATTCTCATCTATTTATAGGCTTTAGACCCAGCTTAAAACTACTAGATATGCTCTCAAGCCACTAACCCATGTTACAACCCACTAAACCATGTTTAAATCTTCTAGAAATGTAATTTAGCACATTTAGCAAACTGCCACGCTTAAGCGCCGAATGTTGCCTCTTAAGCATCGGCACTTAATTTAGCACATGATAACTTAATGTTCAAATACTCATTCTAACATGTCTAAGTCATCTATTAAGGTCTTAGGATCATTACTAAATCATTATATATTAAACATAGTACCACAATTTTCTTAATCAAACATAACAACATAACATTCAAAACATAAACACACAGATAACTATAGGTTGTCTCCCATAAAGTGCTTAGTTTTACATCGTCAACGCGATGTAACCAGTGCTTATTCTGGTTGACCCAACAACATAAAATCATTTAATTTATGTTGATTCCCTAAAAAGTAGGGTTTCAACATGTGACCATTCACTTTGAATATTTTCTCAATTTTAGGATCTTTAATATCCAAAGCTCCATAAAGATAAACTTTCATCACAACAAATGGGCCCATCCACCTGGACTTAAATTTGCTTGGAAATAATCTTAACCTTGCATTATATAGCAAAACTTGTTATCATGGAACAAAATTTTTAGTAGGAATCCTCCAATCATGCCACATATTCATTTTTTCTTTATAAATCGTAGTACTCTCATAAGATTCATTCCTTATCTCTTCAAGCTCATTTAATGGCAATAGTCTTTTCTCATCAGCATCCTTTAATTTATAATTAAATTCTTTAATTGCCCAATGCACTTTTTTCTCAAGTTCAATTGGTAAATAAAAAGCTTTCCTAATTATTAACCTATATGAGGACATTCATATATGAGTTCTATATGCAGTCCTATAAGCTCACAAAGTATAGTCAAGTTTGATTGACCAATCCATCTTTATTGAATTCATAGATTTTTTCAATATTCTTTTAATTTCATGATTGGATAATTCAGCCAAGCCACTTGACTGAGGGTGATAATTAGTACCAATTCAATGGTTGATATGATATTTCTTTAAAAATTTCTCCATTATTGCATTCCTGAAATAACTTCTCCAGTCAGGTATGATCAGTCTCGGCATCCCAAATCTATAAAATATGTTCATTCTTAAAAACTTTGCAACACTTTGAGCATCATATCGAGATAAAGTAAGAGCTTCTATCCATTTGGATGCATAGTCTATTGTTATCAATATATATAAATTTTTGAAAGATGGTATAAATGGTCCCATGAAATTTAATCCTCAAACATCAAATATCTCAACTTCCAACACATAATTGAAGGGTGTCTCATTTCTTCTAGAAATATTTTCTACTCGTTGACATCGATAAAAAATTTTGATATAATTATTAATATCTCTAAAGATTGTAGGCCAATAAAATTTAGATTGTAAAATTTTTTATGATGTCTTATCAATTTCATAAGTTTCTTCTAAAGGCACACATCTTCAAATAATTAGATACTTTCCTTGTTTATATAAAAATGGGTCATCCCAAAAATAAGCTTTAGCTTCAGATAAAAATTTCCTCTTCTATTGGTATGTCATTCCATAGGGTATAATATCACTAATAATAAAGTTTGCAATGTCGACATACCATGGAACACACGACTCATTAATACTGAACAATTCTTCATATGGAAAATATTCATTAATTTATTTCAAAACAAAGTGTTTTTTTTTTAATTCAAGCCTAGACAAATGATCAACAATTTGATCTTCAACTCTGTTCCTATCTACTATCTCAACATTAAATTCTTGCAAAATAAGAATCCATCGTATTAGTCTTGGTTTTGCATCCTTCTTTTTTATAAAGTATTTAATAGAAGAATTATTAGTATGCACAAAACATTTAGTTCCAATTAAGTATGATCTGAATTTATCAAAAGTATATACTACTGCTAATAATTCTTTCTCAGTTGTGGTATAATTAATTTGAGCTTCATTAAGAGTTCTAGTAGCATAGTAGATTACTTTGAAAATCTTACCATGCTTTTGTCCTAAAACAACTCCAATAGCATAATCACTTGTATCATACATTAATTCAAAAGGTTTTTCCCATTCAGGTGAAACAATAATTTGTTCAATCACTAATTTTTCTTTTAATAGCTCAAAAGCTTTTAAGCACTCCTTATCAAAATTAAAAATTACATCTTTTTCAAGTAAATGACATAGAGACTTAGCAGTTTTTGAAAATTCTTTAATATATCGCCTGTAGAATCCAACATGTCCTAAAAAACTCCTAATTTCCCTAACATTTGTTGGGTAATGTAAATTAATGATCACTTGAACTTTTGCAGGGTATACTTTTATACCATTTTCTAATATATGATGTCCTAAAATAATTCCTTTTTCTACCATAAATTAACATTTTTCCTAATTAAGGAATAAATTTGTTTCTTCACAATGCTCAAGAACCATTTATAAATGTTCTAAATATGATTCAAATGAAGTTCCAAACACTAAAAAATCATCCATAAGAACTTCAATTCCTTTTTCAATTAAATCATAGAAAATAACCATCGTACATTTTCAAAATGTAGAAGTGGAATTATACAAACCAAAGGGCATTCTTCTAAAAGCAAATGTACTATAAGGCCTGATATAAGTTGTTTTCTCTTGATCCTCAGAAGCTATTTGTATTTGGTGATAACCAATATATTGAAGCGGGATTTTAAAAAATTGATATTAAATTAATAATAATGATGCAATGTAACCCAAACAATAATGTAACATANAATGTACTATAAGGCCTGATATAAGTTGTTTTCTCTTGATCCTCAGAAGCTATTTGTATTTGGTGATAACCAGTATATTGAAGCGGGATTTGAAAAAATTGATATTAAATTAATAATAATGATGCAATGTAACCAAAACAATAATGTAACATTAATGAAAATAATTTATCTTTGAAACCACTTTTAAAGTCCTAATTCACTTTTAAATATAACACAAGTATACGTATCCTTCAAGTAATATAGGGCTCTAATGGAGTCCTAGATATCGATCTCATAAGGAAGCTGAAAATATACATAAGCTAGCTATTTATATTCTATTATAAACTAAAAATAAAAACAAAATAAAGTACAAAGTTTGAAGTTAAACTACTTAAGTGAAATGTTATTAAAAATGCAGTTGTACAACTATAATAAGTAAATTAAACTAGATACTAAACTTTCAAAAGTAAATTGCTAAAATAAAATAAAGGTTTTTGTTGACGAAAAGTTCAAGTATGAGAAAACATCCTTCCCCTTTAAAATGAAAATATGGCTTGTGAAGAAATTAAAATCATTTGAAAAATATATTTAAAAACTGTTTTGTGACAAATAGGAGCAATCCTACTCTCTACCCTCTTTTGAGCGCTATAGAAAACATTTAATAATCCAAAGTTTGGTCCTTAATTCTGTGGTTAAGCTGGGAGGATACCGGCTGTCACTCTAAAGCTCCCACNAAAACAAAATAAAGTACAAAGTTTGAAGTTAAACTACTTAAGTGAAATGTTATTAAAAATGCAGTTGTACAATTATAATAAGTAAATTAAACTAGATACTAAACTTTCAAAAGTAAATTGCTAAAATAAAATAGAGGTTTTTGTTGACGAAAAGTTCAAGTATGAGAAAACATCCTTCCCCTTTAAAATGAAAATATGGCTTGTGAAGAAATTAAAATCATTTGAAAAATATATTTAAAAATTGTTTTGTGCCAAATAGGAGCAATCCTATTCTCTACCCTCTTTCGAGCACTATAAAAAATATTTAATAATCCAGAGTTTGGTCCTTAATTCCGTGGTTAAGCTGGGAGGATACCGGCTGTCACTCTAGAGCTCCCATTACTCCATCACCTGAGGGCTAACATGCTCGCATTAGTTTCCAATAAATTGGACCAAATTAGGGATTCTAATCTGTCACCTTAAAATCTTCCAATTCTACATCCAATGAAGTACATTTTCTTATTTATTTGCACCTAATACCATGGATGAAATACTCTCCCATGAAATCAAATGTGATTCTCCCTTTATTCTAGAAATCATATTCCCTTTTTAGATCATTTATTTCTCAACACATTTTAATAATTCAATTGGTCAGATTGATAAATCAAGATCAGAGTTCAAATCATCACAAATTATTGACATTTTCAAATCATCACAAATTATTAACATTTAAAACCTTAGAAAATAAAATCAATTCTTCACAAAAACATTTCTTCAAAGTAGGGAGAATGATAAAGAAGACTACTCAAAATTCATGAAAACGATACGATAAAGCATGAATTTCATATATATAAACAAGTTTACAAACAAAAGAAATGAAAATTACAACTTAACTCACAATCCTTCCTAAAAAATCTCTAGNTCACAATCCTTCCTAAGAAAATCTATAGAATTTCTCTCCAAGCCTTTCCCTCTTTACAATCACTCCCAATTCTCTCTTAGAAATGTAATGAAGAAGAAATCTCTCACCATTCCTCTCCTCTTACAACCCTAGAAGAAAATCTCCTCTTCTCTCTCTGTCTCCAACTCACGCCAATTCTCTCTCTCTCTCCCTCTTGTTACANCCCTCTTTACAATCACTCCCAATTCTCTCTTAGAAATGTAATGAAGAAGAAATCTCTCACCATTCCTCTCCTCTTACAACCCTAGAAGAAAATCTCCTCTTCTCTCTCTGTCTCCAACTCACGCCAATTCTCTCTCTCTCTCTCTCCCTCTTGTTACACTCTAGAAGTCCCTCTTCCTTTTAAGCTACTTCCTCTGAAAATAGTTTCAATTTCCCTCAAAAATTCAAAAGTAAAAAATTTGAATTTCAAAAGATGGGTCTTTGAACCAAGAGTCAAATCCATTCAAATTGGAACCTTCCATAGTGTCTAAATGCATTGAATTACTCCATGGTGTATTTTAAACAAGCTTCCCTTTGAATACTTGTGCAAAATTTGTCTTAAAATGCCTTAATTTGAAAATGTTGTGCCTGGCGCATCATGCTTCAGTGCTCTGGATTTTGGCGCATCATGTGCCAAACCCTAAAATTAGCTGTTTTTGCTTTAAATTTCGCTCATTTTGCCATTTTTTCTTCAACTGCCTAAAAATAATATACCTACAACAAAAACAAAAAAAACCTTTCCTTAAAGTGCAATATCACCTAAAATAGACATAAAAAGGGCACTTAAAACAATATATTATTTTGGTTTATCAAAATCCCCCAAACTTAAATGTTACTTGTCCTCAGGTGGNAAATCATATTCCCTTTTTAGATCATTTATTTCTCAACACATTTTAATAATTCAATTGGTCAGATTGATAAATGAAAACCAGAGTTCAAATCATCACAAATTATTGATATTTTCAAATCATCACAAATTATTAACATT
The DNA here is from genome assembly GCA_002079205.1 of Phalaenopsis hybrid cultivar. Lineage (NCBI taxonomy): Eukaryota > Viridiplantae > Streptophyta > Magnoliopsida > Asparagales > Orchidaceae > Phalaenopsis > Phalaenopsis hybrid cultivar. The sequence goes on along the minus strand of JXCR01145515.1, from coordinate 14,373 downwards.
TAAAACCTTAGAAAATAAAATCAATTCTTCACAAAAACATTTCTTCAAAGTAGGGAGAATGATAAAGAAGACTACTCAAAATTCATGAGAAGGATACGATAAAACACGAATTTTATATATAGAAACAAGTTTACAAACAAAAGAAATGAAAAATTCAACTTAACTCACAATCCTTCCTAAGAAAATCTATAGAATNCTCCTTCCTTAAGTTGATTCAAGTGAAGGCATATTTTGATTAGGCATCTCCTCGCCTATATAATTTTTTTCTTTTCTTTTCCTTTTTTTCTTTTAGAATCTTTTTAATCCTTTCTTTTCTTTTTCTTTTTCATTTTTCAAGTGATGATTACTATATATGGGTAGTCTTTAATAGTTTTGAACTTCACTATCATCTTCTTAAAGTCAAAACTCCATACCTCTTCTTGATTAATAAATTCATACTAGTTTATAATTTTTCATAAAGCCTCATTCCTTTCTTCTTACATGAAACTTAAAATTCTTAACACTTGAAAAATATAATTTTTTTTTTCTAAAAATAGAAAACATAGTCTTATCTTATCATACCAAATATCTTTTAACTTTAGAATTGACCTTCATTATTAAAAACCTTTTACCTAAATTTACTATAATATTTACAAACATAAATATAGTAATTTAAAGATAAATCTTAATATCCCTGGTCATGTTAAATAAATTTTGAAAAATATAGTCACTTTAGGACAAAAAAAATTTAGTTTTCTCCATTTCAAAAGAAAATTGTCTTTTCCCCCAAACTTAAATTTTGAAATCATTTCAAAAACATTTTAGTACAAAATTTTAGTTGGTGAAGGAAAACAGCAAATACATGAAAATAAAATCTAACATGTAGAAGATTTCTGAACATGTAATTGGTTCTAGTATACTACAGGAACTAACTACATACATGCTTTAAAGCATTTAGTAAAACATAATATATTCTAATGAACTTGCTGGGAATTAAAACAACAATACTGAACTGAAAAATAAAAATTAAAAATACTACACATTCAACAAGCTCAAATTGAAAATACTAAAACTGAAACTGAAAAGTAAACTATCTACAATTACTATTACAAATTACTGATCCACAATATAACATAAAAGTCTGAATATAATAGNATAAAAATTAAAAATACTACACATTCAACAAGCTCAAACTGAAAATACTAAAACTGAAACTGAAAAGTAAACTGTCTACAATTACTATTACAAATTACTCATCCACAATATAACATAAAAGTCTGAATATAACAATCTCAAATAAAAAGTGCAACATAGTAAAAACAAACACAAACAACAGATAACATCAAATCAAACTAAATCTAAAATATCAGTCCTTATCTCCTTCCTCACCACCATCATCATCATCATCTTCTTCTTCTTCTCTTGCTTCTTCACCTTCATCGCGAATGGGAGCATAGGGAACAAAGCTGGGGCAAGAAGGAAAGTTCACATTAGGTTCACCCATGAAGTGTCTAACCATAGCATTTTAAAAATTTATATCATGCTGAACTCTCCTCTGTTGATATTCATCATTATATGCATTCCTTGCATCTATCTCTCCCAATTGAGTCTGTATATTAAAGATATCATATTATTGAATCATTAGCTGGTCCATAACACCTTCCAAAGATGCAGCACTAGAAGTAGATACCCCTATAGTAGATGTAGAGGGCCTATCCCTTCTTCCATTTCTAGACTAAACAAATGATTCTACTCTCAGAATCATGTGCTTCCCAATCAGATTCTGAGGCCGTAATCTCTTTTCATTTCTATGGGATTCAACTCCTGATTGTTTACGTAGAGTGAAAATTAGGGCATGATATGCCAAGCCTCCACTATTAGCACTGTCAACAATACTCCTAGCGTGATGAACTATAACTGCACCAACGTTCTAGTATACTACATGAACTAACTACATACATGCTTTAAAGCATTAAATAAAACATAATATATCCTAATGAACTTGTTCGGAATTAAAACAGCAATACTGAACTGAAAAATAAAAATTGAAAATACTACACCTTCAACAAGCTCAAACTGAAAATACTAAAACTAAAACTGAAAAGTAAATTGTCTACAATTACTATTACAAATTACTGATCCACAATATAACATAAAAATCTGAATATAACAGTCTCAAATAAAAAGTGCAACATAGTGCAAACAAATAAAAACAACACATAACATCAAATCAAACTAAATCTAAAATATCAGTGCTTATCTCCTTCCTCACCATCATCATCATCTTCTTCTTCTTCTTCTTCTCTTGCTTCTTCACCTTCATCGCGAATGGGAGCTTAGGGAACAAAGCTAGGGCAAGCAGGAAAGTTCACATTAGGTTCACCCATGAAGTGTCTAACCATAGCATTGAAAATTTATATCATGCTGAACTCTCCTCTATTGATATTCATCATTATATGCATTCCTTGCATCTATCTCTTCCAACTGAGTTTGTATATTAAAGATATCATATTGTTAAATCATGAGTTGGTCCATAACACTTTCCAAAGATGTAGCACTAGAAGTAGATGCCCCTACAGTATATGTAGAGGGCCTATCCCTTCTTCCATTTCTAGACTCAACAAACAATTCTACTCTCAGAATCATGTGCTTCCCAATCAGATTCTGAGGTTGTAATCTTTTTTCATTTCTATGGGATTCAACTCCTGATTGTTCACATAGAGTGAAAATCAGGGCATGATATGCCAAGCCTCCAGTATTATCACTGTCAACAATACTCCTAGCATGATGAACTATAAGTGCACCAACGTCTATTTCCTTCGTGTTCTAAATGCAATAGTTTGACACAACTCGATCCTTTGTAACATCAGTAAGATGATTGTAGGTAAAATTCTGGCAGAGATGAAGTGATGCCATATTTTTGATTGAATAATTAACATGGAAACAGGGAAGTTAACTATCTTATTATTCTTTATTTTCCACTCCCCTCTTCCATTAGTCAGAAAGGCAATAACTTCTTCCAGTGATGACTCAGTGATAACAAAAGTGTCATATTTATCATGGAAGACATTTATAAGCCCATAAAATGCATTGATCCTTTCAGAGGTAAACTAAACTTGCATACCTCTCATCAAAATGCGATCTCTCGCGGTGAATCTTAAGTTTGCTTAGAACTCCCAGACCATAGGGACGATCGCTACAGCAGTGATGTAGCAAAATTGCTCCCACTTGCTGGCGTGAATCAACCTCTTGACCTCGCCTCCCAGGTTTGCAAACGCCCATTCGTGGTTCATTCTTTTGTTCTCCAATAGTGTATTGTAACTATGTTGGGCTTTGAAACTAAAGAATCATCAAGCATTAAAGTCCTTCGTCAGTCTTCCTCGCTTAACTCGAGCAGCCATTAGAGATTCTAAGAAAATTTAAATAAATTCCAAATAAATTACTAAATCTCAGATCTAACTCCCAAAGAAAAATTCCCATTTTTTGGATCTCCCAAAATCCAAGGTGAAAATAAAAAATTTCTAACTTAAAGTGAAGCTCATAACAAGAGAAAATGAAATCTATGATTTTTGGCCTTCAAATCCTTCTCTCTAGCCCACAATGTGATGCCCTAGACCAAGGTATTGAGGTAGAAGATGACTCAAGCAGCAAAAATGGAGGTTTCTGTGTGATTTTGTAGTTTTCTAGGCAATATAGCGTGTTCGGACTTTTGTCACATCATGCGCCAAGGCTCTGTAAGTTGGCGCATCATGTGCTAGAGCGTATTTTTGCCCGATTTCAGTTTCTATGGAAATCTGCTTCGTATTGTTTTACATCAACCTTTAGTTGACTCAAATAAACCTTTCTAAGCATAATTAAACATCAAACTAACACTAAATTTTTACAAACAACACAAAACTCATATTTATATATAAAATCTGAGTTAATTCAACTAACATTTTTCAACCCAACACATAACAAATTTAGTATTTTAAAGCAAGCTAGCCTAAACACTAAAATCTAAACATCAGACTTCAAAGCAATAGCATAGACAGTGCAACAATAGAAAGTAAAGGCAATCCAACATAATCAAACTAAAACAAACAATACTAGATAAAACGTTTCGCACTTAACTCAACTTCAAACATCTTCTTCACTATCGTTCTCCTAAAAGTCTCCCATAGATTGGTAGTACACATACAGATTGTAGAAGGGCCAAAATGGAAATTCATTGGTTGAATGTTCCTCCTCAATCAATGCATGCTTCTTGAACATACATACAAAACCATCTTCAATACACCCTGTAGGCTCAAAAAGTTCCTTAAGTCTCCAATTCAGGTGATCCACCATCTCAGAAATATTCTCAATTGCACGCATAATATTATGCACCTCTTTCTCTATCTTTTTAATTCTCTTTGAAAGTGCACTCGAGTTGTAGTAGGGCTGAATAGGTGATGAATTCTGAGATCCTTGATCCATTAATACATCCATAACATTTTGATCTCCCATTCCAATGCAACTGCAGTAGACTTTAGGATCCATCAGGTTCCAAGGCAATAGTACTTTCTCCTAACTTTCATAAGGTACTTGTGATTGACTGTAGAGTTAGAAAATAATAGATGGATGTCCTAATACAGTTGCAGATCTGTTCACGATCAAACCTAAAATTGATTTTACTATTATGGCTCCAATATCAATAGGTTTTCCAGTTTTAATGCAATAGTACAAAATAACACTCTCCATCGTTACCTTACTAATTTTCATAGTAGGCAGAAATTTTGAGGAAATGAAGAAATGTCATGCCTTTGAAGTAGATTTAACAATGCTAAAGAAAAACTCACATTCCCATCATCTCGGGCTTCCTAATTGGCTTCTTCATCTGTAAGGTAACGGTAGAGGTCATTCATGTTGTCTCTTGTAGGGCTAAAACTTGCATAGTGGCAGACAGGCACGTTCTAGATCACAAATATTTCATTGATTCTCTAAGGAGTGAACTGCACAAACCTGCCTCACACGTAGATCATTCTTTGGTTGATCCCTTGAAGATTTGCATAAAATTTTTTCACCACAGGGATTACTATAGGGACAGTAGTGTAGCAAAGCACTTCCCAATGTTTTTGCGCAATAACTTCTTTGACTCAAGTATTCGGCGTGTTGAATCCTCAATTCACAAATTCCATTTCTTTGATAAGCCTCTTCTTCACTAAAACTCAATCATGCAATTTTTATGCGTGAAAAATATTGAAATNTGAATCCTCAATTCACAAATTCCATTTCTTTGATAAGCCTCTTCTTCACTAAAACTCAATCATGCAATTTTTGTACGTGAAAAATATTGAATATTCTTTGGTTGAAAATTCAAAATCTAGTGGAGTTTCTAGAGTAGGAAGCCATAGGAATTGAAAAGTAGTGAATCTTCCATTGCTTCTACCCCTAAAATATGTCTTGGAGTCGGTTTTTAACAGTTATTTGAAGGTGTCCCTCCCAGCCAAAAACTTTCATTTGAAATTTTTTAAGTCACTTTCATCTCCGCGGCGCATCATGCGCCGATCTGGCGCATCAATGGCCAACTCTTTGGAATTTAGTGCATCATGTGCCATTTCTAAAATTTAGTCGTTTTGATTTTTATCAAATAAATTCTCAGTCTTTTCACAACATTAGGCAAACAAAGATGTTTCTAAATATTTTTCTCAAATACACGGATTACATAAAGACATAAACATAAACATACATATAAGATCTTAAATAAAAACTCAAAAATCAAAGTAAACAACGATACATATGGGTTGCCTCCCACAAAGTGCTTGGTTTAATGTTGTCTACTTGACATTCCTAGTCTCATTCTAGGTGATCCAACATGACAGTCTCTTTAAAATTTTGTCTTTGACCATCAAAATGAGATTTCAATCTATGCCCATTCACTTTAAATATTTTTCCAGTCTTAGGATCTTCATTTTTGACTGCTCTATAGGGATAGAATTTTATAACTCTGAATGACCCTTTCTACCTAGACTTCAATTTTCCAAGAAATAATTTCAATCTTGAATTTTATAATAAAACTTCCTATCCAGGTTCAAATTCTCTTTTTATTATCTTTCGATCATGTCATTCTTTCTTTTTTTCCTTATAATTCATAGCATTATCGTAAGATTCATTCCTAATTTTCTCATGCTCATTCAATTGCAATAATCTTTTCTCACCAGCTTCTTTCAAATAAATAAATTCCTTTATTGTCCGAAAAGCTTTATGTTTCAATTCAATTGGCAAGTGACATGTATTCCCAAAAATTAATCTATATGGGGATATTTCTATAGATGTCTTATAAGTTGTCTTGTATGCCCATAACACAGTATCTAATCTAATAGACCAATCTATTTTATTAGGATTAATTCTTTTCTCCAAAATTCTCTTAATTTCATGATTAGATACCTTTGCTAAACCACTAGTCTGGAGATGATAAGCAATTACAATTTTATTTATTATATTATATTTNCCAATCTATTTTATTAGGATTAATTCTTTTCTCCAAAATTCTCTTAATTTCATGATTAGATACCTTTGCTAACCACTAGTCTGGAGATGATAAGCAATTACAATTTTATTTATTATATTATATTGTTCACCAATTTTGCAACTGTTGAATTTCTAAAATAAGATCCTTCATCATTAATGATTACTCTCGGCATTCCATATATTGTAAAAATATTTTTAATTAAAAATTTTGAAACACTCCGAGCATCACATCTAGGTAAAGTGATTGCTTCTATCCATTTTGAAACATAATCCACCGCAGTCAGTATATACNCTTATCAAAATTAAAAATTACATCTTTTTCAAGTAAATGACATAGAGACTTAGCAGTTTTTGAAAATTCTTTAATATATCGCCTGTAGAATCCAACATGTCCTAAAAAACTCCTAATTTCCCTAACATTTGTTGGGTAATGTAAATTAATGATCACTTGAACTTTTGCAGGGTATACTTTTATACCATTTTCTAATATATGATGTCCTAAAATAATTCCTTTTTCTACCATAAATTAACATTTTTCCTAATTAAGGAATAAATTTGTTTCTTCACAATGCTCAAGAACCATTTATAAATGTTCTAAATATGATTCAAATGAAGTTCCAAACACTAAAAAATCATCCATAAGAACTTCAATTCCTTTTTCAATTAAATCATAGAAAATAACCATCGTACATTTTCAAAATGTAGAAGGGGAATTATACAAACCAAAGGGCATTCTTCTAAAAGCAAATGTACTATAAGGCCTGATATAAGTTGTTTTCTCTTGATCCTCAGAAGCTATTTGTATTTGGTGATAACCA
>JXCR01145514.1:85991-106755 GCA_002079205.1 Phalaenopsis hybrid cultivar | reverse complement strand
TAAAAGCTTTTAAATTATTAAAAGAAAAATTAATCACTGCACCAATTATAGTTTCACCAAATTGGGAAAAACCTTTTAAACTTATGTGTGATGCAAGTGATTATGCTATTAGAGCTGTTTTAGGACAAATATATGATAAAAATTTCAAAGTTATTTACTATGTTAGTAAAACTCTTAATGAAACTAAAATTAATTATACAACAACTAAAAAATAGTTATTAGCAATAGTATATGCTTTTGATAAATTTAGATCATATTTGATTGGAACTCATTGTATAGTGCATACAGATCATTCTGCCATTAAGTTCTTAATGAAAAGGAATGATACTAAACCGAGACTTATAAGATGGATTCTTCTTTTACAAGAATTTGATTTAGAAATAGTAGATTGGAAGGGAACTGAAAATCAAATTGCTGATTATTTGTCCAGATTTGAATTAGAAAAAACACTCTATTTTGAAAAAGAAATTAATGAACATTTTCCAGATGAAAAATTGTTCACTGTAAATGAGTGTCATGTTCTGTGGTATGCCGACATTGTGAACTATATTGTTAGTGATCTTAAACCCTATGGAAGGAAATACCAACAAATGAGGAAATTTATTTCTGAAGCTAAGACTTATTTTTTGGATGACCCATATTTATATAAAAAAGGAAAGGATCTGATCATTTGAAGATTTGTACCATTAGAAAAAACTTATGAAATTATCCAAAAATGTCATAATTCTAATTTTGGGGGGCATTTTGTGTTGATAAAACAACATACAAAATTCTACAATCTGGATTTTATTGGCGTACAACTTTTAGAGATGTTAATGCCTATATCAAACCTTGTGATAAGATGTCAAAGAGTAGGCAATATTTTTAGAAGAAATGAGATGCCCCTCAATTATATGCTAGACTGTCAAAGAGTAGGCAATATTTCTAGAAGAAATGAGATGCCCCTCAATTATATGCTAGAAGTAATAGGTAATATTTCTAGAAGAAATGAGATGCCCCTCAATTATATACTAGAAGTTGAAATATTTAATATTTGAGGATTAGATTTCATGGGACCATTTATACCATCTTTCAGAAATTTTTATATTCTGTTAGCAGTGAACTATGTATCCAAATGGATAGAAGTTATTGCTTTACCTCGATGTGATGCTTAAAGTATTGCAAAATTTTTGAAAAAGAACATATTTTGTAGATTTGGGATGCCGAGAGTTATCAGTACTGATGGGGGAAGTCATTTCAGAAATGCGATTATGGAGAAGTTATTAAAGTAATATCATATGAATCATAGGATTGCTACTGTTTATCATCCTCTGACAAGTGTTTTGGCTGAATTATCCAATCAAGAAGTTAAAAGAATTATGGAAACATATGTGAATCCAACAAAAATGGATTGGTCAGTCAAACTTGACTATGTTTTGTGGGCTTATAAGACTGCATATAGAACTCCTATAAGAATGTCCCCATATAAGCTAATATTTGGGAAAGTTTGTCACTTATCAGTTGAACTTGAGCATAAAGCATATTGAGCTATTTNTTCCATGTGTAATAGGAGACATATTTTATGGGAAAGCTTTATGTGATTTAGGTGAAAGCATTAACCTTATGCTATTATCAATATTTAAAAGATTGGGATTAAGAGAAATAACCCCTACTATTGTAACTCTGTNAAAAGGAATGATACTAAACCGAGACTTATAAGATGGATTCTTCTTTTACAAGAATTTGATTTAGAAATAGTAAATTGGAAGGGAACTGAAAATCAAATTGCTCATCATTTGTCCAGATTTGAATTAGAAAAAACACTCTGTTTTGAAAAAGAAATTAATGAACATTTTCCAGATGAAAAATTGTTCACTGTAAATGAGTGTCCTGTTCTGTGGTATGCCGACATTGTGAACTATATTGTTAGTGATCTTAAACCCTATGGATGGAAATACCAACAAATGAGGAAATTTATTTCTGAAGCTAAGACTTATTTTTGGGATGACCCATATTTATATAAATAAGAAAAGGATCTGATCATTTGAAAATTTGTACCATTAGAAAAAACTTATGAAATTGTCCAAAAATGTCATAATTCTAATGTTGGGGGGCATTTTGTGTTGATAAAACAACATACAAAATTCTACAATCTGGATTTTATTGGCCTAAAACTTTTAGAGATGTTAATGCCTATATCAAACCTTGTGATAAGATGTCAAAGAGTAGGCAATATTTTTAGAAGAAATGAGATGCCCCTCAATTATATGCTAGACTGTCAAAGAGTAGGCAATATTTCTAGAAGAAATGAGATGCCCCTCAATTATATGCTAGAAGTAAGGTAATATTTCTAGAAGAAATGAGATGCCCCTCAATTATATACTAGAAGTTGAAATATTTGATATTTGGGGATTAGATTTCATGGGACCATTTATACCATGTTTCAGAAATTTTTATATTCTGTTAGCAGTGAACTATGTATCCAAATGGATAGAAGTTATTGCTTTACCTCGATGTGATGCTTAAAGTATTGCAAAATTTTTGAAAAAGAACATATTTTGTAGATTTGGGATGCCGAGAGTTATCAGTACTGATGGGGGAAGTCATTTCAGAAATGCCATTATGGAGAAGTTATTCAAGTAATATCATATGAATCATAGGATTGTTACTGTTTATCATCCTCTGACAAGTGGTTTGGCTGAATTATCCAATCAAGAAGTTAAAAGAATTATGGAAACATATGTGAATCCAAAAAAAAAATGGATTGGTCAGTCAAACTTGACTATGTTTTGTGGGCTTATAAGACTGCATATATAACTCCTATAAGAATGCCCCCATATAGGCTAATATTTGGGAAAGTTTGTCACTTATCAGTTGAACTTGAGCATAAAGCATATTAAGCTATTAAAGAGTTTAATTATAATTGAAAAGATGTTGTTGAGAATAGATTGATACAATTAAATGAACTTGAAGAGTTAAGAAATGAATCTTATGAGAGTGCTAAGATTTATAAAGAAAAGATGAAAATGTGGCATGATCAATTCTTACAATTTTCAACCAGGGCAACAAGTTTTGCTATATAATGCATGTTTAAGATTATTTCCAAGCAAGCTTAAGTCTAGTTGGATGGGCCCATTTGTTGTGATAAAAGTTTATCCTTATGGAGTTGTGGATATTAAAGAACCAAATTATGAGAAAATTTTTAAAGTGAATGGATATAGACTGAAACCTTATTATATAGAGGATTTACATAAATATAATGATGGAATGATGTTGGGTCAATCAGAATGAGCACTGGCNTTATTATATAGAGGATTTACATAAATATAATGATGGAATGATGTTGGGTCAATCAGAATGAGCACTGGCTACATCGGGCTGACGACGTAAAACCAAGCGCTTTGTGGGAGGCAACCCATAATTATCAGTGTGTTTTGCTTTGATTGTTATTTTAAGTCTGATTAAGAAATTTAGGGTAGTATTTTTGAGTTTATTATGTTCTAGTAATGATTTTTTGACTTAATTTAGTGACCTAGACATGTTAGAATAAGAATTTGGATGTTAGGTTGACTGGTGCAAAAATGTGCACTCGTGCNTTTTAAGTCTGATTAAGAAATTTAGGGTAGTATTTTTGAGTTTATTATGTTCTAGTAATGATTTTTTGACTTTATTTAGTGACCTAGACATGTTAGAATAAGAATTTGGATGCTAGGTTGACTGGTGCAAATTTTAATTTAAGCGTGACAGTTTAATCACATGTGCAAATTTTAATTTCTAGAATGTATAACTGCAATTTAGTTAAAATAAACATGTCTTGGCAGTTTCTAGTCGTATCTAGAAGTTATGAGGAGGAATTGGGCCTACAAATAGAAGGTGTTTGTTAAGGAATTTCACCCCAGATTATTTTTAGCCCTAAAAGTCTAAGAAAGAGAGATTTAGAGAAAATGTCTTCATGGGAGATGGATTTGAAGAAGAAGGAAGAAGCCATGAGGAAGAAGTTCGTTAGTCAAAGTGCACAAGAGATGTTTAACGGTTTCTTAGCCGTTACTATTGAAGGGATATCGGAGAAGATCAACCAGATGGAGAATACTATATCTGTATTAGAGACTAAGGTGCTTGAATTGCATGCTCATCTAGAACATATTGGGTGGAAACTTAAGATGCAATTCAGCCATACGAGTTATATAGAGGAAGCAGATAAGTCGATGTTCCTTAAGCAAAAGTGGATCGAAGATGATAATATTAGAGCTCATCACCAACATCTGTTTTATCAACTTTATATTCCTGGAGAGACTACTGAAAGACAAGAATTCGTTCCTTCTAATGAAGAGTGGCATTAAGTAAAGTGTTTTTAATTGTGTGTTTGGAGTCATGTTACTAAGTGAGTTANACATATTGGGTGGAAACTTAAGATGCAATTCAGCCATACGAGTTATATAGAGGAAGCAGATAAGTCGATGTTACTTAAGCAAAAGTGGATCGAAGATGATAGTATTAGAGCTGATCACCAACATCTGTTTTATCAACTCTATATTCCTGGAGAGACTACTGAAAGACAAGAATTCGTTCATTCTAATGAAGAGTGGCATTAAGTAAAGTGTTTTTAATTGTGCGTTTGGAGTCATGTTACTAAGTGAGTTAGTGTTTATGTCTTGTGTTTAGTGTTTGTGTCACTTATGTGTTTAATTGTAAAATGTGTGTTAAGTGTTTGGTACTTAGGAAAATTTTCTTATCCAAGACTATTTGGAGAGAGAACTAAGTGTTAAATATGTTTATACTTATTTGTGANTATGTGGAACTCCAAGTTGAGTAAAGAAGAGGGTAAAATTTCTAATGGTGAGGGTTCCAAGTCTAGTTTTCTAGGAATAGTCAAAAGGAAAAGTCCTATGGCTAGACCCTAGGCTATTAAAGAGGAGGAACTAAACCTCAACCAAAATTGAGGTCAACATGCATCACAAAGATATTCCTAAAAAGGAAAAGACAAAGAGGTTACTTGATATTGTATCTGGTCTACACCATGGGGAGCATATTTCTCCTCAACATACCAATGTTTATGCTAGGACACTTCGTCCTGAGACATCATCGTCAAAGAGGAAAGTATGGATACCCAAGGTTGTTGCACCGATGTAGTCCAGCGAACCCGCAGGGCAAGATCATGGAATGAAGCCAGGGTCCGAAATATCTGACATCGTTGCAACGATTGCTNGGAGAATTTTGAGAAAAAAGGGAGTTATAGGAAGTAAAAATAGCCATTTAAGTGCTATGAGACCACTTAGNGGAGAATTTTGAGAAAAAAGGGAGTTATAGGAAGTAAAAATAGCCATTTAAGTGCTATGAGACCACTTAGGGTGGTTTACTTAGGCTAATAGTGCATTTCACTTACAATTAAAAATTTCTAAAATTGTGCACTCGCGCCTAAGTGCCACATCTCGCGCTTAAGCGCAAGCCAAACCGAGAGGCAAGCGCCCAAGTGCCACTTAAACATGCTTAAGCACCGGTTCACAAAAACCGGTTCGTGAATGGTTAAAAGTGAATTTTAAGCCCAAAACTACCATTTTTAACACCTCATATCATCTTCCTCAACTCAAAATCGCAAAATTTAAGGGCTAGGGCAAGTGGAATTTGAAGATTTCTTGGTGGAATCGAGTGATATTTGCTAGATCCAAGCTTCTTAAGGTAAGAGCTTTACTTCGATGCAAAAATTTTTAATTTTCACCATATTTTTTTNCCGGTTCACAAAAACCGGTTCGTGAATGGTTAAAAGTGAATTTTAAGCCCAAAACTACCATTTTTAACACCTAATATCATCTTCCCCAACTCAAAATTGCAATTTTAAGGGCTAGGGCAAGTGGAATTTGAAGATTTCTTGGTGGAATCGAGTGAGATTTTCTAGATCCAAGCTTCTTAAGGTAAGAGCTTTACTTCGATGCAAAAATTTTTAATTTCACCATATTTTTTTAGCACATTTGGAAGATTTCAAAAACTTACTATTCATGGTGAAAGTAAAGAAAAATCTATGGAAATTTCTTAGGAGGTTTAGTTAGTGTTTTTGGAAGTTTAGTTTAGGGATTTAAACATGATTTTTAAAGTTATCTTTGGAATTTTTCAAATTTGTAGAATGACTCCAAGAAAAAAAATGAGTAGAGAAAAGAGCNATTTCAAAAACTTACTATTCATGGTGAAAAGTGAAGAAAAATCTATGGAAATTTCTTGGGAAGTTTAGTTAGCATTTTTGCAAGTTTAGTTTAGGGATTTAAACATGATTTTTAAAGTTATTTTTGGAATTTTTCAAATTTGTAGAATGACTCCAAGAAAAAAAATGAGTAGAGAAAAGAGACCATTCGATTCGAGCAAGTTTGTCAGTTCAAAAGCTCAAGATCGATATAGTGCACTCTGTAGTCACAAAAATTGATTCAGGAGCGATGTTTCAAGAGTCTGGGTGGAGAGGTAGAAGACCTGATTGTCCACCGACAGTGGAAATAGTTCTGTTGTTTCTCTCCCGTCGCAGTGATTTCTGTTGTGAGGAAGTTTTATGCAAATCTCCCAGAGGCTGAAGACGATCGAGTTATGGTTAAAGGAAAGTTGGTACCTTTTACTCCAGAGGTAATCAACTTGTTTTACGATTTAACACCGGATACTTTATGTTTTTATGCAAATTATAGTCCTAGTGAAGCGGAATTAGACTATATTATTACTTATTTGACTATTGGGAGATGACTTTGGAAGATAACAAATGAGAGGAGAGTAAATTTTCCAACTTCAAACTTATGTGCATCTTCAAAGGCCGACACTATTTCATTTCAGCTCGTCTGCTTCCAACCAATCATCTCAGTGAAGTGACTAAAGAGAGAGCAACGTTGAATTATTGTACTCAGGAGGAAAGCCCATTAACATAGGGGCTTTGATCTATCACACTATCATCAGTTCAGCCGCTGCTACTACTATATGTATGGGATTTGCTTCCATGATATTTTCATTATGCAAGCAGGCCTGGAGTGAAGTATGATAATTGGGAGGAAGTTCTGTTATCTCTAAAGCCCATTACGAAGGTGAACGTAAAAACTTATTCTGAGCATTCAATTTTTGGCTGGAGAGGAGGATTTTCCGTTAGTGATGGATTAGTGACGTCTGCTGCATCTTCATGACGACCATCTACTTCTCGTGCTTCTACATCTAGAGGTGATGCCAAGACTCAAGATGCGTTATTGCAGAAGATGATGGACAATATCAATTTTACCGTTGATAAGGTATAAAATTTAGAGCATTTTGCAGATCATATATTTTCATCTTTGTGTTTTGGACNTACTGCTCTTCCTGTACAAAGTTAGCGTCTATAAATTTCTTCACCTTGGCTATGACTTGTTGTTTTTTTTTTGAGGTGTATTCTTCTAGGGGCTTGTTTTACAGGTGTCATATCTTTGTCCACTCTGAGTTTATCAATTGCTACTTCTGTTGATAGTCCTGGTATTTTATCATAACTCCAGGCGAAGCAATCTTTGAATTATTTTAACAATTTGATCAATTCTGATAATTCTTCATTGTTGAGTAAAGAACTTATCAGGGTAGGTCAGGGTTGTTCTTCAGTCCCCAGGTTAATTTCCTTTAACTTGTCGACAGTTTAATTGATTTCCTCCTCAAATTATGGTGGGGCATCTTCTATTGGTTGATCATTAGAGTCATCCTCTGTATCGAGGCAAACCTCTCTTGATTTACTAGTAGCAACCATGCAAAACTCTGAATCATCGATTGGTCCAACTATACCAAATCCGAGACCCTCTTTTGAGTTGGGAGTTCGACTTTTAACACTCTATAATTTTTCAAAAAGTTGTAGTTTACCTTTTGGCATTTGTTTTGGCAAATGTTCTTGTTGAACTAACTTTTGTATGTAAGACGAAAAGTAACCAAAAGACAATTCCATTAATTCATTAGGATCATCATCCAAATTTACATGATTTTTAAGATTAGTAGAGTTAAAAGCACGGTAAAATTTGATCGGTTTTGAAGCAGCACTATGGACTTCCTTGGCCTCTAAACTCTCGACCTTTTAAGTGAGGATCAGAGTAAGAGTGGTCATAGTATTCACATAGTGGTTTATCCTATCATACATTATTTCATATTTACTTTTCTCTGTATCTTCTAAGGATATCTCGTACTGAGGTTTCTTCTATTTTGTCATCATTAGTTCATGTTTAGAACTATCTTTATCACCATTGTTGATGGTCGACCTAGTCCATTCAACAACTAGATTGATCCTTCCTCGTCCACATCCCCGGCCTCGACCTCGGGTGAGCAAACCAAAAGAACCTCGACCAATTTGATGTAGACGGGTGGCAGAAGATCGTTGAAGTGGAGTTGAATGACCTCCTTTTTGTGATTTTTCTGAATTTTTTTTTGTTTGACAAAATCTCACGCGAGAAGACAGTTCTCTTTGGTGGTGCATAGTAAGTAGCATCTTCATGAATACCGACTTCATGAATTAAAAATGATTGTAAATCTCCTTTGATGCAGTATTCTTGTCCTTCTTTGTATTATTTGATGCACTGATGTAGAGATGACGGAACCGTGTTGTTTTCAAGAGTCCACAGTCGAGCAAGTAGAGCATTGAAAGAGGTCTAACCGTTGATAATATAAAATTTAGCGGTTGTTGTTAGTTCTCCGGCCTTCATAAGTAATGTGATCGATCCAAGGGCTCTTTCTTCTTTTGGTTGAATCCTCTTAGTATCATTTTATTGACTGTATGCTCTTGGGCTTTGATGTCCAAATAGGTCAATGCCCGTAGGCTCATCAAATTGAGAGATGCTCTTGGATCTACCAGAAGTCTGGATAATACTAATCTGCTGATGTTGACGGAGATGTAGAGTGGTCAATTTTGGTTGGTGGTACCAAGCAACAAGTCTTCATCTGTGAAGGTTACCCCTGATTGTTCTTTCAACAAGCAAACTTCATCTAAGGATTTGTTGGTCAACTGAGCTAAACAAATCTCAGGGTCAAGAAAACCCATAACCAGAGCTTCTCTCATCTCCTTTGATAGGATCAGAGCATCATAAATGCTTAGTCGGGCTAACAACTTCCTAAGATGAGGTAGCCCATTGTAATGCAATTTGTATGGTCCTCCAATTTTTCCTTGGTCATGTGTTTCTTCCACTGATGGAGGTGGAGGTAGTTCTTCTTGAGTTACTAATTATTTTCCTTTGCCTGTAGGAGTTATCCTTAGGGGTAATACTTTCCCGATCCTTAAGTTTATTCCTGTAATTTTTTCTTATTGAGGTATCATTGTTGAATCTTCTGATGTTTTTTCTTTGTTGGAAAGATCTAAGTTGAGGGCGAGTGGTGTGTCGTGGTGTTCGAGGATTGGCTGCTCGCTCTCGGTGCCATCGTAAGTAGTATCGTTGATGTCTTCTTCGATATTGTTAGCGAGTTCTTCGGACTCAAGTACGATTTGAGGATCATTTTGGGAATTGAGATCACAATTACATTGGTCACAATCAATTACGTTATCACTAGAAATAGTTAAAACGTAGCCGAAATTATGATCATTATATTCATCAGTCCCTGGAGGGGTAAAAAAAAATCATACAAAGCCAGGGGTTCAAGGATTTTCTTCCCTGAATCTGNGGTAATACTTTCCCGATCCTTAAGTTTATTCCTGTAATTTTTTCTTATTGAGGTATCATTGTTGAATCTTCTAATGTTTTTTCTTTGTCGGAAAGATCTAAGTTGAGGGCGAGTGGTGTGTCGTGGTGTTTGAGGATTGGCTGCTCGCTCTCGGTGCCATCGTAAGTAGTATCATTGATGTCTTCTTCGATATTGTTAGTGAGTTCTTCGGACTCAAGTACGATTTGAGGATCATTTTGGGAATTAAGATCACAGTTACATTGGTCACAATCAATTACGTTATCACTAGAAATAGTTAAAACGTAGCCGAAATCATGATCATTATATTCATCAGTCGCTGGAGGGGTAAAAAAAATCATACAAAGCCAGGGGTTCAAAAATTTTCTTCCCTGAATCTAAGAACCAATCTAGTAGAGGCAGTCTTTATCCTACCCCCTGTGCTATCATTCTTCATGATGGCATTCTTCTTTTTCTTTGACTTTCATGACGACGACTATGGCGGTAAAAGCTTCATTTTGGGCTTGGCGGGCTGAAGACTCTGAGCGGTAGTTTTCTTTGAAGCGTTATGGATTTGATTTAACGTCTTCTTGGAAGATTTGCTCCAAATTGTATCCCATCCATCTTTTCTAGCATGTACGGAAGATTGTTTTAATGAATTTNTTCATGACGACGACTATGGCGGTAAAAGCTTCATTTTGGGCTTGGCGGGCTGAAGACTCTGAGCGGTAGTTTGCTTTGAAGCGTTCTGGATTTGATTTAACGTCTTCTTGGAAGATTTGCTCCAAACTGTATCCCATCCATCTTTTCTAGCATGTACGGAAGATTGTTTTAATGAATTCTGTATTTGGTTTAGGACCCTCTTGAGCTTGTTCCAAGTTGTACTCCATTCCTCTTTTTTGGTATATGGATCAATTGGAGAGATTAGCTCAGTTGAAATCATATTTATAGAACCTTTTTCAGATTCATTTAAATACTCTNAGTTGTACTCCATTCCTCTTTTTTGGTATATGGATCAATTGGAGAGATTAGCTCAGTTGAAATCATATTTATGGAACCTTTTTCAGATTCATTTAAATACTCTTTCGGGATTGTTATATTTCCTTTTTTGAGATTTTTCTCAAGCCAATCCTTAAAGATGAAACATTCTTCTATAGTGTGTCAGAGCAATTGGTGATATGGGCAATAATTCGGTTGATCCTTCTTATCGACCTCTTCAGGTTTCTTTGGGTATGGTCATTTGAACTCAGGTTTCTTCATCAGATTTCTGAATATTTTAGATACAGCTTCATCTTTGAAAGAATACACCATTTTCAGTCGCTCTACCAGAGACATTCTTTTATTTTGAGATGATCCTCCCTGAGATGGTCGCTGGTTAGACTGGCTGTTTTGTTTCGGAGTCTGCTGTGGTGAAGATTGACGAGGAGTTTCTGCATATATCTTTATCGGTTGTTTTTTTTTTATCAACAGTTGTGGCTGTTCCAAATTTCTTTTCAAACACACTGCTTGTCTTGGATTTCTCGTGAGAATCAATGTGTTTGATTTCTTCCTGAAGACTGCTAGCCTTACAGAGAAGCTTCTCGAAGGATTTGATGGTGAGTCCTTGAGCATGAAAGCTATGGGTCCATGAATGCTTTTGAGTAGGATCTCAATCACATGGTGTTCTTGTAGCTGAGGTTCACACTTCATGCTAAGGTTTCTCNAGCAATTGGTGATATGGGCAATAATTCGGTTGATCCTTCTTATCGACCTCTTCAGGTTTCTTTGGGTATGGTAATTTGAACTCAGGTTTCTTCATCAGACTTCTGAATATTTTAGATACAGTTTCATCTTTGAAAGAATACACCATTTTCTATCGCTCTACCAGAGACATTCTTTTATTTTGAGATGATCCTCCCTGAGATGGTCGCTGGTTAGACTGGCTGTTTTGTTTCGGAGTCTGCTGTTTTGAAGATTGACGAGGAGTTTCTGCATATATCTTTATGGTTGTTTTCTTTTATCAACAGTTGTGGTTGTTCCAAATTTCTTTTCAAACACACTGCTTGTCTTGGATTTCTCGTGAGAATCAATGTGTTTGATTTCTTCCTGAAGACTGCTAGCCTTACAGAGAAGCTTCTCGAAGGATTTGATGGTGAGTCCTTGAGCATGAAAGCTATGGGTCCATGAATGCTTTTGAGTAGGATCTCAATCACATGGTGTTCCTGTAGCTGAGGTTTACACTTCATGCTAAGGTTTCTTCACCTTAAAATGTAATCCACTAAAGTCTTGTTGGACTTTTGTTTCTCCATCATGAGTTTTCCTATGGAAACATGATGTTGCGATCCGATGAATCTCTTTATAAATAATTGTTCTAACTCAATAAATGTTTTAACCGATTCATTGGGCAAATCAACATACCAATTGAAATCAATTCCTGACAGGTTGCTGATGAACTGTTGACAAAGTAAAGCTTCATTATTTCTTGTATTGGCACAACTAGCTCGGAAGTGTGCTAGGTGTTGTCTGGGATTTCTAGTCCCATTAAATATCTTGAAGCTTAAGAATACAAAACCCTTTGGTAAAAGTACGACATCGAACTCTTTCGGGTAAGGTCTACCTTTTGGAATCACTGCACCACCCTTATATTGGGTTAAGGCATCCCAAACTTGCTCGACAATCTGTTTGAATTCTTTCTCGGGCATGGCACCCGGTGGAGAATCCCTCTTCGATTTCTCATCTCTATTTGCTGAGGCAACCTCTCTTCTTTCATTTGTAATATGTATGATTTCNGAATCACTGCACCACCCTTATATTGGGTTAAGGCATCCCAAACTTGCTCGACAATCTGTTTGAATTCTTTCTCAGGCATGGCACCCGGTGGAGAATCCCTCTTCGATTGCTCATCTCTATTTGCTGAGGCAACCTCTCTTCTTTCATTTGTAATATGTATGATTTTNAAAAATATATTTTTGAAAAATTTAGATAATTTAGAGTTTTATTTTTAAATTAAGTGACTATCGAGGATGAAACTTTTTAGTATAGAAAATGATTAATATAAGTGACTATCTCTATGTTCTGAAGGCTGTGAGAGCCGCATCTTTTGGAGCCGTCTTGATTTGGTTGTATCCTGATGATCCATCCATGAAAAAGAAAATCTCGTGTGTCATGGCAATGTCCACCATCATTTCTGGGATTGGCAGTGGGAATTTTTCTTTTGGACATGCTTTATTTAGATCTATGAAATTGACACAGACGCATATCTGTCCATTTTTCTTCTTAACTGGAATAATGTTAGCTTACCATGTGGGGTACTGCTCTTCCTGTACAAAGTTAGCGTCTATAAATTTCTTCACCTTGGCTATGACTTGTTGTTCTATTTTGAGGTGCATTCTTCTAGGGGCTTGTTTTACAGGTGTCATATCTTTGTCCACTCTGAGTTTATGAATTGCTACTTCTGTTGATTGTCCTGGTATTTTATCATAACTCCAGGCAAAACAATCTTTGAATTATTTTAACAATTTGATTAATTCTGAAGATTCTTCATTGTTGAGTAAAGAACTTATAAGGGTAGGTCAGGGTTGTTCTTCAGTCCCCAGGTTAATTTCCTTTAACTTGTCGACAATTGAATTGATTTCCTCCTCAAATTATGGCAGGGCATCTTCTATTGGTTGATCATTAGAGTTATCCTCTGTATCGAGGCAAACCTATCTTGATTTACTAGTAGCAACCATGCAAAACTCTGAATCATCGATTGGTCCAACTATACCAAATTCGAGACCCTCTTTTGAGTTGGGAGTTCGACTTTTAACACTCTATAAGTTTTTAAAAAGTTGTAGTTTACTATTTAGCAAATGTTCTTGTTGAACTAACTTTTGTACGTAAGACGAAAAGTAACCAAAAGACAATTCCATTAATTCATTAGGATCATCATCCAAATTTACATGATTTTTAAGATTAGTAGAGTTAAAAGTACGATAAAATTTGATTGGTTTTGAAGCAGCACTATGGACTTCCTTGGCCTCTAAACTCTCGACCTTTTGAGTGAGGATCAGAGTAAGGGTGATCATAGTATTCACATAGTGGTTTATCCTATCATACATTATTTCATATTTACTTTTCTCTGTATCTTCTAAGGATATCTCGTACTGAGGTTTCTTCTACTTTGTCATCATTAGTTCATGTTTAGAACTATCTTCATCACCATTGTTGATGGTCGGCCTAGTCCATTCAACAACTAGATTGATCATTCCTCGTCCACATCCCCGGCCTCGACCTCGGGTGAGCAAACCAAAAGAACCTCCACCAATTTGATGTAGACGGGTGGCAGAAGATCGTTGAAGTGGAGTTGAATGGCCTCCTTTTTGTGATTTTTCTGAATTTTTTTTTGTTTGACAAAATCTCGCGCGAGAAGACAGTTCTCTTTGGTGGTGCATAGTAAGTAGCATCTTCATGAATACCGACTTCATGAATTAAAAATGGTTGTAAATCTCCTTTGATGCAGTATTCTTGTCCTTCTTTGTAGTATTTCATGCACTGATGTAGAGATGACGGAACCGTGTTGTTTTCATGAGTCCACAGTCGAGCAAGTAGAGCATTGAAAGAGGTCTAACCGTTGATAATATGAAATTTAGCGGTTGTTGTTAGTTCTCCGGCCTTCATAAGTAATGTGATCGATCCAAGGGCTCTTTCTCCTTTTTGGTTGAATCCTCTTAGTATCATTTTATTGACTGTATGCTCTTGGGCTTTGATGTCCAAATAGGTCAATGCCCGTAGGCTCATCAAATTGAGAGATGCTCTTGGATCTACCAGAACTCTGGATAATACTAATCTGCCGATGTTGACGGAGATGTAGAGTGGTCGATTTTGGTTGGTGGTACCAAGCAGCAAGTCTTCATCTGTGAAGGTTACCTCTGATTGTTCTTTCAACGAGCAAACTTCATCTGAGGATGTGTTGGTCAACTGAGCTAAACAAATCTCAGGGTCAAGAAAACCCATAAC
This sequence comes from Phalaenopsis hybrid cultivar, assembly GCA_002079205.1. Lineage (NCBI taxonomy): Eukaryota > Viridiplantae > Streptophyta > Magnoliopsida > Asparagales > Orchidaceae > Phalaenopsis > Phalaenopsis hybrid cultivar. The sequence continues at coordinate 92,187 of JXCR01145514.1, read as the reverse complement.
CAGAGCTTCTCTCATCTCCTTTGATAGGATCAGAGCATCATAAATGCTTAGTCGGGCTAACAACTTCCTAAGATGAGGTAGCCCATTGTAATCCAATTTGTATGGTCCTCCAATTTTTCCTTGGTCATGTGTTTCTTCCACTGGTGGAGGTGGAGGTAGTTCTTCTTGAGTTACTATTTATTTTCCTTTGCCTGTAGGAGTTATCCTTAGGGGTAATACTTTCCCGATCCTTAAGTTTATTCCTGTAATTTTTTCTTATTGAGGTATCATTGTTGAATCTTCTAATGTTTTTTCTTTGTCGGAAAGATCTAAGTTGAGGGCGAGTGGTGTGTCGTGGTGTTTGAGGATTGGCTGCTCGCTCTCGGTGCCATCGTAAGTAGTATCATTGATGTCTTCTTCGATATTGTTAGTGAGTTCTTCGGACTCAAGTACGATTTGAGGATCATTTTGGGAATTAAGATCACAGTTACATTGGTCACAATCAATTACGTTATCACTAGAAATAGTTAAAACGTAGCCGAAATCATGATCATTATATTCATCAGTCGCTGGAGGGGTAAAAAAAATCATACAAAGCCAGGGGTTCAAAAATTTTCTTCCCTGAATCTAAGAACCAATCTAGTAGAGGCAGTCTTTATCCTACCCCCTGTGCTATCATTCTTCATGATGGCATTCTTCTTTTTCTTTGACTTTCATGACGACGACTATGGCGGTAAAAGCTTCATTTTGGGCTTGGCGGGCTGAAGACTCTGAGCGGTAGTTTTCTTTGAAGCGTTATGGATTTGATTTAACGTCTTCTTGGAAGATTTGCTCCAAATTGTATCCCATCCATCTTTTCTAGCATGTACGGAAGATTGTTTTAATGAATTTTGTATTTGGTTTAGGACCCTCTTGAGCTTGTTCCAAGTTGTACTCCATTCCTCTTTTTTGGTATATGGATCAATTGGAGAGATTAGCTCAGTTGAAATCATATTTATAGAACCTTTTTCAGATTCATTTAAATACTCTTTCAGGATTGTTATATTTCCTTCTTTGAGATTTTTCTCAAGCCAATCCTTAAAGATGAAACATTCTTCTATAGTGTGTCAGAGCGATTGGTGATATGGGCAATAATTCGGTTGATCCTTCTTATCGACCTCTTCAGGTTTCTTTGGGTATGGTCATTTGAACTCAGGTTTCTTCATCAGATTTCTGAATATTTTAGATACAGCTTCATCTTTGAAAGAATACACCATTTTCAGTCGCTCTACCAGAGACATTCTTTTATTTTGAGATGATCCTCCCTGAGATGGTCGCTGGTTAGACTGGCTGTTTTGTTTCGGAGTCTGCTGTGGTGAAGATTGACGAGGAGTTTCTGCATATATCTTTATCGGTTGTTTTTTTTTTATCAACAGTTGTGGCTGTTCCAAATTTCTTTTCAAACACACTGCTTGTCTTGGATTTCTCGTGAGAATCAATGTGTTTGATTTCTTTCGGAAGACTGCTAGCCTTACTGAGAAGCTTCTCGAAGGATTTGATGGTGAGTCCTTGAGCATGAAAGCTATGGGTCCATGAATGCTTTTGAGTAGGATCTCAATCACATGGTGTTCTTGTAGCTGAGGTTCACACTTCATGCTAAGGTTTCTCCACCTTAAAATGTAATCCACTAAAGTCTTGTTGGACTTTTGTTTCTCCATCATGAGTTTTCCTATGGAAACATGATGTTGTGATCCGATGAATCTCTTTATAAATAATTGTTCTAACTCAATAAATGTTTTAACCGATTCGTTGAGCAAATCAACATACCAATCGAAATCAATTCCTGACAGGTTGTTGATGAACTGTTGACAGAGTAAAGCTTCGTTATTTCTTGTATTGCCACAACTGGCTCGGAAGTGTGCTAGGTGTTGTCTGGGATTTCTAGTCCCATTAAATATCTTGAAGCTTAAGAATACAAAACCCTTTGGTAAAAGTACGACATCGAACTCTTTCGGGTAAGGTCTACCTTTTGGAATCACTGCACCACCCTTATATTGGGTTAAGGCATCCCAAACTTGCTCGACAATCTGTTTGAATTCTTTCTCAGGCATGGCACCCGGTGGAGAATCCCTCTTCGATTGCTCATCTCTATTTGCTGAGGCAACCTCTCTTCTTTCATTTGTAATATGTATGATTTTTGGTTGGTTTATTTCTGGAGATGCTAGTTGCGGCGCTTGTGATTGTCCTTGAATAGTAGCCAAGAGGTCATGGCAGCGGCCATCTCTTATATCCTTTTCTCCAATAGGTTGACTTGTTAATCCCTTAGGAGGATAGCCCTGTGCAGCTCATCTACGATGTTCTCTTCAGTAGAAGGTTGAGCATCGTGCGCAGATGCAACAACCCTAGTCTTGATAACATGGACATTCATGAAATATTCTTCCAGGTAGTCATTATAGTCAAAATATTCATCATTATCATCGATGGAAACTCCGTGTTCCCGAGCCAACTCGAAAATCTCAACTCCGAGCTTTTCAACTTTTTCTTTGATTATCGATTCTTGAATCATCTTAAGATCTGGAGGACCCTGCTGGACATCCTCAACTTGTTCTTCTATCTCACTAGCAATCGTTGCAACGATGTCAGATATTTCGGACCCTGGCTTCATTCCATGATCTTGCCCTGCGGGTTCGCTGGACTACATCGGTGCAACAACCTTGGGTATCCATACTTTCCTCTTTGACGATGATGTCTCAGGACGAAGTGTCCTAGCATAAACATTGGTATGTTGAGGAGAAATATGCTCCCCATGGTGTAGACCAGATACAATATCAAGTAACCTCTTTGTCTTTTCCTTTTTAGGAATATCTTTGTGATGCATGTTGACCTCAATTTTGGTTGAGGTTTAGTTCCTCCTCTTTAATAGCCTAGGGTCTAGCCATAGGACTTTTCCTTTTGACTATTCCTAGAAAACTAGACTTGGAACCCTCACCATTAGAAATTTTACCCTCTTCTTTACTCAACTTGGAGTTCCACATAGTGCTCTCAACCTCTAAATACTTAGTAGGTGGGGTCACTTTGGGGAAACTCAAGATGAGTCACCCTTAGGATTGCTGAACCTTAGGGTTGACCCTGGGTCTTGGTCTGGAGCTAAGGCATTCACTACACTCATCTACACCCACATTCACTCACAACCCTGAACTCAAACTTCTAGTCTAGATCCCTTGACCTTTTAAGATACTCATGTAGATGGTCCCCTAAACCTACTGGCCCTAAGGCTATGGTTTGGCTAGGACCACTGTGTAGTGGACCCAAAATGGGGTTTCCTTTGGTCCATGGCTTATTGGTGATGATTGGTATCTCAACTCTACCAAAATATCCATCTTGACCTTTTACCCCTAAGACACCCTCAAAATTACCAAAATACCCCTCTTTGGTCCAAAATCCCAAAATTCCAAAAATTCTCATAAAATTCCAATAAATCCCAAATATTCCCAATTTCATTTCTTTCAACTACCACATGGCCCAATTTGGCCAATTTGACCATCTTTAACCAAACTCCCCAAATTGCCCTTTAAAGACCCAAAATTCCCCAAATCCATCTCAAATGTCCACCAATTTGATCTTAATTGACCACAATTTCAATCCTAAACTCATATTCACTTTTTATATGACCAAACTAAACCAAATCCAAGCTCAATGGGTCCATGATTTGAGCCCAAGTTTAATTTGGGTCAAAACCCCAATTTTGACCATATGACTTAATCTCACCCAATTGAACCCATAACCTAGTCAATTAACCTCAATTAATGTTGAAAAATCTTTATGACACTCATATACATCAAAATAAACCATCAATTGACCTTGGTTAAGTTTCAAATCCATTTGATTTTGGCCTAAATCCAAAATTCCTAAATTTAGCCCCATATTGGCTAAGTCCCCAAATTTCACCCAATTGATTGTCTTAACCTCCAAATTGACATCCAATTCGTATTCAAAACTCTTCATGAGGTCCCTATTGACCATTTATAACAATCAATTTGGACTTTNCACCTACCCGTGTTCCCGTTTGGCTCCGTTTGGGAAATCGAGTCGATACTGTTATGGTCACCACCGATCACACCACCACTAGAACCACAGGTCGCCGGCCGATTAAGTCAAGACTGGGTCCGAGAGGTTCACCCGTTATTTCTACAATCATGGAAAGAAAGACAAGACGATTACCTGACACTGTAACCGGTCTACACCACGGGGAGCATACCTTCCCTCGACATACCGATGTCTCTACTGAGACGCCCTGTCCTGAGGCATCATCATTGAAAAAGAAGAAGTTATGGATACCTAAGGTAGCTGCACCGATACAGTTCAGTGAACCTGCAAAACAAGAAGGAAAACCAGTGCCTGAAATATCTGACATCGTCGCGACAATAGCTAGCGAGATGGAGGAACAAGTTGAGGATTTCCATCAGGGTCATCCAGATCTTAAAGCGATGAGAGAATCAATAATTGAAGAAAAATTTGAGAAACTCAGGATTGAGATTTCTAAGTTAGCACGAGAACACAGAGTTTCCGTCGATAGTGACAACGAGGATTTTGATTACGGTGATTACTTGGAGGAAGATTTCATGGATGTCCATGAGATCGAAACCAGAACTACCACATCTGCGTGCGAGGCTCAACCTCATACGAAAGAGAACGCCGTAGATGAGCTGCATGGGGTTATCCTCCTCAGGGATGAGCAAGTTGTTCTACTGGAGAAAATAATAGAAGAGATGACTGCAGCTATGACCGCCATGGCCACCATTCAGGGGCAATCACAAGCATCAAGATTGGCTTCTCCAGAAATTAACCAGCCAGAAATCATACACATCGCAGATGAAAGAAGGGAGGCTACTTTGACAGACAGAGAAGAACAATCGAAGAAGGATTCCCCATCAAGTGCCATGCCAGAAAAAGAGTTCAAGCAAATGGTTGAACAAGTACGGGATGCCTTAGCCCAGTCCAAGGGCAGCGCATCAATTTTAAAGTGTAGACCCTATCCGGTGGAATTTGATGTTGTGCCTCTCCCCAAGGGCTTTGTAACCCCGAACTTCAAGATATTTGATGGGACTGGAAATCCCAGACAACACATAGCACATTTTCGAGCCAATTGTGGAAACACAAGGAATAGCGAAGCTCTACTCTGCCAACAATTCGTTAGTAGCTTGTCAGGGATCGCTCTTGTCAGGGATCGCTTTCGACTGGTACGCTGACCTGCCCAACGGGTTAATTAAAACATTTTCTAAGTTAGGACAGTTATTTGTGAAAAGATATGCTGGAGCACAGCATCATGTGTCTATTGGAGAACTCATGATGGAGAAGCAGAAGCCACATGAAAACTTGACAGACTATATTTTGGGTGGAGAAACCTTAGCATGAAATGTGAACCTCAGCTACAGGAACATCAAGCGATTGAGATTTTACTCAAACCTTAGCATGAAATGTGAACCTCAGCTACAGGAACATCAAGCGATTGAGATTCTACTCAAAATCATTCATGGGCCATTAGATTTCATGCTTACAAGCCTAGTGAAATTTTGACAGACATATTTTGGGTGGAGAAACCTTAGCATGAAATGTGAACCTCAGCTACAGGAACATCAAGCGATTGAGATTTTACTCAAACCTTAGCATGAAATGTGAACCTCAGCTACAGGAACATCAAGCGATTGAGATTCTACTCAAAATCATTCATGGGCCATTAGATTTCATGCTTACCTTAGCATGAAATGTGAACCTCAGCTACAGGAACATCAAGCGATTGAGATTCTACTTAAAAGCATACATGGGCAGTAGCTTTCATGCTTAAGGGACTCATCATCAAATCCTTTAGTAAAGCCAGCAGTCTGCAAGAAGAAATGAAGCACATGGAGCCACATGAAAAGGCTAAGGTAATTAGAGTATTTGAAAAGAAATCAGGGGTAGTCGTAACTGTTGACAAAGGGAAGCAGCCAATAAAGATATATGCAGAAGATCATCAGAAGCAGAGCAGTCAATCCAACCAACGACCGTCTCAGGAGGGATCACCCTGAACAACGGGTAAAAGAATATCCCTGTTGGAGCGACATAAAGTTGTTTACTCCTTCAAAGATGAAGCTGTACCTAAGATATTCAAAAGTTTGATGAAGAAATCAGAATTCAAACTGCCTGATCCAAAGAAACCTGAAGAGGTGGATAAGAAGAATGAACCGAATTATTGCCC
>JXCR01145514.1:39198-73427 GCA_002079205.1 Phalaenopsis hybrid cultivar | reverse complement strand
AATTGACCACAATTTCAATCCTAAACTCATATTCACTTTTTATATGACAAAACTAAACCAAATCTAAGCTCAATGGGTCCATGATTTGAGCCCAATTTTCATTTGGGTCAAAACCCCAATTTTGACCATATGACTTAATCTCACCCAATTGAACCCATAACCTAGTCAATTGGCCTCCATTAATGTTGAAAAATATTTATGACACTCCTATACATCAAAATAAACCATCAATTGACCTTGCTAAAGTTTCAANGGTATCAATCCCAGGAAGAGAATTAAAATTTTGGTATCGACCTCAAAAGAAGGGAATCAAAATTTAGGTATCACAAAAAGTGAATCAGAATTTTGTTACCGACCTTGAAAGAAGGGAATCAAAATTAAGGTGCTGACCCCGAGAATTTCTTGAGTGTGGAAAAATTTCTCGGATAAGAAGGTGGAAATTTTATGAAATTTAAAGGAATCAGATGACCTTGCATCAACCGTGGAATTTCATGGATGCTGAAAATTTCTAGGAAGGAAGGTGGAAATTTTAGGGAATTTAAAGGAATCGGACGACCATGCACCAACCTTAGAATTTCATGCATGCGGAAAATTTCTCGGAAGGAAGGTGGAAAATTTAGGGGATTTAAAGGAATCAGGCAACCTTGCACTGAACCTGGAATTTCATAGATGCGGAAAACCTTTCAGAAGGAAGGTGGAAAATTTAGGGAATTTACAAGAATCAGACGACCTTGCACAGACCCTGAAATTTCATGGATGCAAAAAATTTCTAAGGTGGAAAATTTAGGGAATGGACGACCTTGCAGTGACCCTGGAATTTTATGGAAGTGGAAAATTTCTCGAAAGGAAGGCAAAAATTTTAGAGAATTTAAATGAATCGGATGACCTTGCATCAACCTGGAATTTCACGAATGTGGAAAATTTCTTAGAAGGAAGGTGGAAAATTTAGGGAATTTAAAAGAAACGGACGACCTTGCACTAACCTTCGAATTTTATGGATACAGAAAATTTCTCAGAAGGAAGGTGAAAAATTTTGAGAATTTAATGGAATCAGATGACCTTGCACTGACTCTGGAATTTCATGGATGCAGAAAATTTCTCGGAAGGAAGGTGAAAAATTTAGGGAATTTAATGGAATCAGACAACCTTGCACTGACTCTGGAATTTCATGGATGCAGAAAACTTCTTGGAAGGAAAGTGGAACATTTAGGGAATTTAAAGGAATCAGACGACCTTGCACTGACCCTAAAATTTCATGGATGCGGAAAATTTCTAAGAAGGAAAGTGGAAAATTTAGGGAATTTAAAGGAGTCGGATGACCTTGCACAGATCTTGGAATTTCATGGATGCAGAAAATTTCTCGAAAGGAAGGCGGAAAATATAGGGAATTTAAAGGAATCAGACGACCTTGCACTGACCCTGGAATATTATTTGAAAAGTTGTGATAGGGAGGGCTTTTAAAGCAATGCAGTATCAGATGTAACATCCTCAACCTCTAAAATAACGTGGGAATCGGAATTTAGGTACCGTCCCCAAATTCTGAGATTGTCGAGATTTTGTGAAAATATAGAGATTCAGAACATTGAGATTTTGTGAAGATATAGAGATTTAGTAATGTTGGGATTTCGTGGAGGTTGTGAGAAATTCATGCAGACAAATACATTCATGTTGCGCAAGCGAAAAGTGAGGAAACTCAAACTTGAGAGGAACATATTCACCAAATCTGTTATTTTCTTTTTTTGTTGTCTTTATAACATTTAATTATCAAAGTATATTTTCAAAATTTAATTTTTGTTTGTTGATTTTTAAAAATACATTTAAATTTTAATATTAGACTTTCATTGTATTGTTCTTTGTTCATTATAATTCAGAACAAATGTATGGTTCCACGGCTCCTTATCAATCACACAAAAAAGGAAATTTGACAAATATGTTGAAATCTAAAAGAAATTTCATTAATATGCTTCAAATAGGTGTTACAGACTGAATACATGTTGAAATATCAAACGAGAAAATATGTTGAATATATCTGAAACATCATATGCATAGTACATATCATATATGCTGCTCTGACGAAGTACAGAAGGTGCAAAAAACTGTCTATCTATCCTCTATGGAGAGCTCATGATCAAGCTGACCTACTAAGCCACATTCCAGAACAAGAATTCCTTTCATGTGTACTTAGAGGTGTAACCATCTCATAACTCGTATGGGCGCAGCTCTTCCAACTCTGGATCCAGACGGAAAACATACGGTACTTTACTTTTGTCCATTCTGCTGAATGTCACAGACACTCTGTGATGTTGCACTCCCGAAATGGAGTGCTTTGCTAGGTCAACTCCATTTTTCTTTAGCAGTAGCACTGAACCCATTGGTAGCAGAATCTCGACGGATCCTCTGAACTCCCTAGAGCCAACAACAAAGATCTATTTTCCAAACAGGATGTTACTTCGGCTTATGAAAGACATCGTGTAGGAGGGTCTTACGAAATCATGATGGTCTATGTGCGGAGGGATACAATCTCCTTCATCATAAATAATAATTATGCAACTATTCAGAATGCAGTCTACTGGTAGTATACTCTATCTGACCATCCTTTTGATCATTCTCTTTATCTTAGAAGGTAGAGGATCCACCTCATCATATCTGAGGTTACCCAAGGGGCTCCCTTTCCTATCTTCAACAAAGTTATAGTAGCAACCACACTAGATGGTTATCCTGCCTTTCCTGCATATCCATTTTCACAGCTCTGAGTAAGTTTTCTTCATTAGTAGACCAGCTCGACCTCTATCTCTCAGGTCAAATACACAGTCAATAATTCTTCTTTCATCATTTTCAGAGAAGACTTTTGTATATAGCTCTAGGCCTTCCAAAATATTGACGAACATTCATTGGATTTCTTCATCCCAATTCTGCCGTAGGAATCCTTTAAGATCGCCGGGAGGCTCTCTCATCTCAACATTTGTAGGATACCATGTCTGATTTGGCTCTATATATAATGGAATATATGATTCAGCATCCAGGTATGCTTCCTGACACAGAGATTTGTATATGTAAATATTTATAAAGTTGACACCACTTAACGACACCAAAAACTCGATGCAGGAAGATTTAAAATAAATATGCAATATAATCCTAACAAAACTCTTTTTATAAATATAATTTATCCTTTAAAACTCTTTTTAAATTGCCAACATCTTGCTTAAATATCAACACAAGTATATGTATCTTTCAAGTAATAAAGGGCTCTAATAGAGTCCTAGATATCAATCCCACAAAAAAGTTGGAAAATATTAAAGTAAATTATGGAAATTATTTTATTATAAAAACAAAAATAAAAGTAAAGTGCAAAATTTGGAAATTAACTACTCAGGTGAATGCTAATTACAATGCACATGTAAGATTACATAAATTAAACTAAACTAAATATTAAACTTTCAAAAGTAAAATTGTTGAAATTAAATAAAGTTTTTGTTGTGATGGAAATTTCAAATTTAAGAAAGCATCATTGCCCTTTACAATGAGTATATGGTTTGTGAAGAAATTGAAATCATTTGAAAATATATTTAAAAACTGTTTTGTGCCAAATAGGAGCAAACTCATTCTTTACCCTCTTCCGAGTACTATATAGAACATTGAATAATCCAGACCGGGAGGATACCGGCTGCCACTCTAGAGCTCCCACTACTCCCTCCTCTGAGGGCTAACAATCTTGCATTAGCTTAAAATAAATTGAACCAAATTGGGGGTTTTAATCTGTCACCTTAAAATCTTCAATTCTGCATCCAACAAAAGTATATTTCTTTATTTATTTGCACCCAATCCCATGGATGACATACTCTCTCATGAAATCAAATGTGATTCTTCCTATGTTGTAGAAATCATATCTCATTTAATAGCATATGTCTCTCAACGTGTTTTAACATTTCAATTCGCCAGATTGATAAGTAAATGAAGATCAGAGTTCAAATCATCACAAATTATTATCATTTAAAACTGTAGAAAACAAAATCTATTCTTCACAAAACCATATCTTCAAAGTAGGGAAAAGCATAAAGAAGACTACTCAAAATTCATGAGATGGATATGATAAAGCAAAAATTTCATATATAAAAATAAGTTTACAAAATAAAAGAAATAAAAATACAACTTATCTCACAATCCTTCCCAAGCAAATCCTTAGAAGTTCTCTTCAAGTCTTTCTCTCTTTAAAATCACTCCCAATTTTCTCTTAGAAATGTCATGAAGAAGAATTCTCTCACCTTCCTTCTCCTCATACAAACCTAGAAGAAAATCTCCTCTTTTATCTCTCTCTCTCCAACTCTCACGGCACACCCCAAAAGTCTCTTCTTTTCGTCCCCCTCTTTGCCTCTTCAAGCCTTCTTCTTTTATTTTTGGTTTCCTCCTTTGGGAAAGAATCCAAAATTCCCTACAAAAAAATCCTCCAAAATTCAATTATTTTGAATTCAATAGCTGTGTCGTTTGATCCAAGAGTCATATCCATTTATTAAAAAACCTTCCAAAGAGTCTAGATGCATAAATTACTCTAAGAGGTGTGTAGAACAAGTTTTCCTTTAAAAATTTGAGCAAAATTTGTCTTAAACCTTGATTTGAAAGTGTCGTCTCTGGTGCATCATGCGCTAGCTCTCTGGATTTTGGTGGATCATGCGCCAATCAGGTGCATGATGCACCATAATCTGAAATTGGCCCTTTCTGCTCCAAATTTCGTCCTTTTTGCCATTTTTGCTCCAAATGCCTAAAAATGATATAACTGCAAAAAAAACACAAGAGTACCCTTCTTTAAAGTGCAATATCACCAAAATTAAGCATAAAATAGGTGCTTAAAATAGTATATTATTTTGGTGTATCACTACCTCCTGGCACCCTGTATTAGCGGCTGTGAAATCCTCAAAGGAATTGTAGTGATCCCAGTGAAGGACATTGCATGTTGGGCACTCTATGAATGCTCCTTTGATTGTTGCTTGTAAGGGAATCTTTACGTTGCACATTGGGCAACCACTGGAAAGTGCATCTAGAATTGCCAATAGCGTCTTCTCTGCAACAATCTCTATCTCATCCTCTGTAGCAGGCGGACTAGAAGAGGTCTCTCTCATGCAGTGATCATAAATTTTCCCCACACAAATTGGGGTGAGTGTATTTCTTGCCTCCTTCATACGTCACTTTTATTCACGTAAGAAGGCATTATTCTTGCAGTGATTAGCATTACGACATTGTGTCCTTCTTAGTTGCACATTTAACAGTCTATCTTCATCAGCACCGATTAAATTTCCCATTGGTGTGGTTATCATGGACAATAAATGGCTAGTCCCTTCCATCTGATTCTATTGTGTTATCACTTTATTCCTCTTTAGCAAGGTGTCTCCTTTGGTACTGATTTTCAACATTGAAGGTGATCCTTCTTTCTCTTGGCGGCTGACTTTGTCCATCAGAGGACCCTCATTGTTCATGTTGACCTGACTGAAGTCTAAGTCAAATTCTATGATGCCACACTGAGTTGCCATTTCTTTATTCAGTGCAAAATTCAAGTTGTCTCTAAAGGTGAAAATCAGCTTTCATTCCAACATTTTTTTGCAAAACACAAAAAAACATCAGTGCACTGAAATTCAGCACAAACAAGAACAAATAAATGAAGTATTTCTTAAAAAAAACTAATTTTTAATTTATACAAATGGAAATTTTATTTAATTTAATGAAATTTCAAAATTAGAAAATAGAAGAAGAGAAATAAAGTGAATAACATTCAAAATTTTTATTTTATCGAGGTTAATTTTATTACAAAGTTTTGGACCTAATCACAGACCCTTTGCCAAATAAATAACCCAAAACAAGCCAAATTTCAAAAGAATTGATTTCAAGTAATGTCACGTAGAGAAATAAGTTTTCAAATAGTGGCCATTAACCAACATCATAGATTTTTCGCCTTCGAAATCCACGAGCTTGTAAGATCATCCCGAATAAACCTTCTCTATGACAAATGGTCCCACCCAAGTTGGTTCAAATTTTCTACCTATCTTACAGTGTGCAAGAATAGGTTTTTTAAAAACAAGAACAAGGTCACCAACTTTGAACGCCCTCAGGCTGACCAATTTATCTTGAGTCTACACCATCCTTGCTTGGTAGAACTCCAAATGTTGTTCAGCTTCCAATCGTTTTCCCTCGATACTTTCCAATTCTTCAAGTCTGAATTTTGCACTTTCTTTAGTTGTGATTTGGTTGGCGACAGTGACTCTGATAGATTATTTCTAGACTTCTAGCAGTAGCACATCCTTTGTCCCGTACACAAGTGCATATGATGTACATCGAGCGAGAGTTCTAAACATTTTTTTAGGTAGGCCCACAAAACTTCAAATAATTTATTATGGCATTCTCTTTTGTTTTGATCCAATGTTTTCCTTAAGGTTTGCACAAGCATCTTATTGAAGGCCTTAGCTAGTTCGTTTGCCCTGGGATGGTAAATATTAGAGTATCTCCAATCTATCCTATGTCGTTTGACAAAGTTGTTAATCTTTGTGCTTTTGAAGGTTGTCCTGTTGTCAGAAATCACTCTGTGTGGTACATCGAAATGGTAGATGATTTGGCTTTTAAAAAATTGCAGAATATTTTGTGTTGTAACCTCTCATAATGGAACAAACTCTGTCTACTTGAAGAAATAATTCGTAGCAGCAAGAATAAATCTATGTCCCTTAGCAGATGGAAGGTTTATTGGACCTATTATCTTCGTTCCCCCAACACTCAGATGACCATGAGGCAATAGTTGGGTGTAGCACATTTGGAGGTTGGTGTAAGACCACCCCATGCATTTGACAAAGGTGACACCTTCTAGCTGCATCCATGCAATCAAATATCATTGATGATCAATGATATCAGAGTCTCTAATCTTCATTTTCATCTTTGGCCCTAACTGGTGAGCACCACACAATCTGACATGTACTTATTTCACCATATTCTGTGCTTCCTCTCTACTTTGACAACTGAACCACTTCTAATCGAACGATCTTCTACAGAGAACATCACCCACTAGAGCATTTGACATAGCTCTTCTTGAGATGTGCTATGCTTTGGACTTATCCTCTGGTAGTTTTCCAGTTTGCAAATATTCTACCAACGACTTACGTCAATCTTCATTAATGTCAGCAATTGTAATCATCATTCCTTCTTCTTTTTATGGTTGTGTAAATTGTCAAGGTCCATCTGAGATTGAACTCGTCTTCCTTGTACTATAATGTCGATGGAATCATCTGGTAGACACGCCATTTCCTTATCAAGTTTTGTTTGAGCGTCGGCATGGCTATTGTTGAGTCACATCGGGAATCTGTCCTAACAACTTCATTGTGTACCGATGGTATTCTGCTAGTCTTGGCTTCAAAATTTTATATTTTTTTACAACTTTTTGGATGAAGAGTGTGAGTCTCCATAGATGATGATGACTATTTTATCCATTGAGATTGCCAATTCTAATTCAGTGATCAATGCTTCATATTCTGCTTCATTGTTTGTGCACGGCTCTATTAGGTGATAGGAGAATCTCAACATACCCTTATCGGCGTGATGAAAATCAGGTCAATTCCTGCTTCTCCTGGTATAATTATCTTCGATCTTTTATCTTTTCTAGCTGATGAAGCTCCATTGAAATAGATTTCCCAATGCCTAGCATTGGACGGTTCTATTTGTAGTATTTTCTCATTTGGCAATTCATCGTTGAGTGGTGACCCAGTTGAAAGTGGTTGCGCCATTAGAAAATCTGCTAAAATCTGTCCCTTGATAGCGCGGAGGGGAACAAAAGTTATATTAAATTACAATAAAATCATTGACCATCATGTTAAACGTACAAAAAGTATTGGTTGAGTCATCAAATATGGTAATGGGTTAACTTTTGAAGTAAGGGTAATCTTATGAGAGAGCATGTAATGCCTAGGCTTTTGGGTGGCAAAAATTAAAGCTAGACAATGTTTCTCACTAGGTGGATACTTTACCCCTATCGGTATTAGATGGCGACTCAAGTAGTAAAGCATATTTTCTTTACCCTCATCATTGACTTGAGCTAACAGGGCTTCAAGAGATTCATCTAAGGCCGCGGTATAAAGTATCAATGGTTTTCACGGAATAGGGGCTGCCAAAACAGGAGGTGTCATTAAGTTTCGCTTAACATCCTCGAAGGCCCGTTGACATTTCTCTTCCCAAAAAAATTTGGTGTTATTTTTAATTAATGCCGAGAAGGGCTGACACCTACCTGAGAGATTAGAAATAAAGCTTCTCAGATATGTCAACTTTTCATGGAAGGAACGTAGTTGTTTCAAGGTTTTGGGAGGAGGCATATTCAAGATAGCTTTAATCTTATCTTGGTCGATCTTGATTCCCCAATGACGAATAACAAACCTAAAAATTTCCCAGAGGTGACGCCAAAGGCACACTTTAAGGGATTCATCTTTAGATTATAATGCTTTAATCGTTCGAACATGATCCTCAAATCGTACAAATGATCTATTTTATGTTTGATTTTGATGACCAAATCATCCACGTAGCATTCCACTGGGTTGTGAATGAGGTCATCAAAGATCTTTGTCATAGCTCGTTGATATGTTACTCCAGCGTTCTTTAACCCGAATGACATCACTATGTAGCAAAAGATCCCAATCGGTGTTCTAAAAGCTGTAAGTGCTGCATCTTCTGGAGTCATCTTAATTTGGCTATATCCTGACGATCCATCCATGAAAGAGAAAATCTTATGTGTTGATGTGAACTCAACCATGAATTCTGGTATCGATAACGAGAACTCCACCATGAATTCTGGTATAGACATGCCTTAATTAAATCCTTGAAGTTGACACATACACATATTTGTCCATTGTTCTTCTTAGCTGATACAATATTGGCTAACCATGTGGGGTATTTCTCTTTTCTTACAAAGTTAGCATCTATTAATTTCTTTACCTCATAAATGACTTATTGCTCTAGCTCAAGGCACATTCTTCTGGGAGCTTATTTTATTGGGGTCATATCTTTATCCACCCCGAGTTTATGAGCTGCAACCACTGCTGACAGCCCTGACATTTTATCATAACTCCATGCAAAGCAATCTTTAACTTCTGACAATAATTTTATCAACTCTGTGGATTCTTCCTTGTTGAGTAGAGAACTTATGAAGGTAGGTCGGGGATGCACCCCAATCCCGAGATTGATTTCTTTTAATTCATCACTGTTGACTTAATTTCTTCCTCAAATTTCGGTGGGGCATCACCTATTAACTGATATTGAGAGTCATCTTCTACATCAAGGAAATCCTCTTCCAATCTGCTAATAACAACCATGCAAAATTCTAGGTCATCGACTGGTTTTACAGTACCAAACCTGAGACCTTCTTTCGAGTTAGGACATCGACTTTTAGCATTCCACAATTTTTCAAAAATTTATAGCTTATCCTTTGGCAATTTCTTTGGCACATGTCCATGTTGAATTAATTTTTGTACACAAGGAGAAAAGTAACCAAAAGGTAATTCCATTAATTCATTAGAATCCTCTTCTAAATTTACCTGATTTTCAGAACTAGCAGAAGGGGAATCACGATAAAACTTGATCAGATTTGAACCAATGTTGCACACTTCATTGACCTCTAAAATGTCAACCTTTTGAGAGTGGATTGGAGTAAGGGTCATGACATTCATGTAGTGGTTGATATGATCGTACATCAACTCATATTCATCTTTCTCCAAATCTTCCAAGAAAATCTCGTACTGAGATTTCTTCTATTTTATCATCATCATTTCTTCTTTAGAGCTTTCTTCATCAGAAATTTCTTTCATGTCAATTTTGATCGTTGGCCTGGTCCATTCAACAATCGTACCTCTCAGGTGTATGGGCTGAAAGAACCACTACTAGCTCATTATGAAGAAACGATAGAAGATCGCTGATGCGGATTTGATTGGCCTCTTCTCTATGATTCTTCTGAATCTTGTACTTCATTTGCCACAATTTCACAGGAAAAGACATTTTTCTTTGGAGGTGTGTAGTAGACGACGTCTTCATGAATGCCCGCTTTGTGAACTGAAAATGACTATAAATATCCCTTGATGCAATGTTCCTGTCCTTCTTTGAAATACTTGATGCATTGGTGTAAATATGACGGAACCATATTATGCTCATAAATCCATGGTCATCCATGTAAAGCATTGAAAGAGGTATCCACATCGATGACGTGGAATTTTGAGGTTGTTATTAGTTCTCCAACTTTCATTAATAATGTATTTGATATAAGAGCCCTTTCTCCCTTCTGGGTAAATCCTCTTAATATTATTTTATCAGTTGTAAGCTCCTGAGCCTTGATATCCAAATATACCAATGTCTGTAGACTCATTAGGTTAAGTGATGCTCCCAGATCTACCAAAACTCTAGACAATACAAATCTGCAAATATTAACAGAGATGTAGAGTTGTCAGTTATGGTCAGTGGTACTGAGCAACAAGTCTTCATCTATGAAGGTTATGCCATATTGTTCTTTTAACGAACAAACTTCAGCCGAGGATGTGTTGGCCAACTGAGCCAAGCAAATCTCCGGGTCAAGAAAGGTTGTAACCAGAGATTCTCTCATTTTCTTTGACAGGATCAGTGCATCGTAAATGCTTAGTTTGGCCGAAAACCTCCTAAGATGAGCTAGCACGTTATAATACACTTTATATAATCCTCAAATCTTCACTTGGTTATGTGTTTTTTCCACTGACGGAGGTGGAGGTAGCTCTTCCTGAGTGACTATTTGTTTATCCATCGGAGCTGTTCTTAAGGGTAACACTTTCCCGCTCCATAGTTTATTTTTGTAATTTCTTCTTCTTGAGATGCTGTAGGAAAAATTTATAGTGTCTCTGTTTCTTCATCAAAAAGATCCAAGTTGATAGCAAGTGGTGCACCATGGCACTCGAGGATTGGTTCTTCACTTTTGACGCTATCGTAATTGGTGTTGTTGATATCTTCTTCATTTTCGTTAATGGGTTCATCAAACTTAAGTACAATTTGAGGATCGGTTTGGGAATCAAGATCAGAGTTAGGTTGAGCAAAGTCAGTTACGTTATCACTAGAAATAGTTAAAAATGTATCCAAAATCATAAAAATTATATTCATAATACCCCAGTGAGATTTTCTTCCCGGAATCTGAGACAACCAATCTAACAGAGGCAGCCCCTATCCTAACCCCCGCACTTCAAACTTCATAATGTTGTTCTTTTCTTTCTTTGGTTGTGGTAATTTTTCTAGCGAAACCTCTAACTTGGGCTTGACATGCTGTAGACTCTGAACGGCTACCTGTACCTAAGTGATCTGAATTTGATCTAGTATCTTCTTGGATGACTCGCTCCAAACTGTACTCCATCCATCTTTTTTTGAATACAGATCTATCGGAGTGATTGGCTCAGCCGAAATCATATTCACAGAAACTTTTTCAGGCTCTTTTAAATATTCCTTCGGGATTGTTATATTTCCTTCTTTGAAATTCCTTTCAAGCCAATCCTTGAAAATGAAATAACCCTCTATCGTATGTCTCAACATCCGATGGTAGGGGCAAAAATTGGGATGCTCCTTCTTGTCAGCTTCTTCCAGCTTCTTTAGTTCTGGCAATCTGAATTCAAACTTCTTCATTAAATTTCTAAGCATCTTTGGCACAACTTCATCTTTGAAAGAATATATCCTATTCATTCATTTTAAAAGAGTCAGACCTGCTCTACACTCTATTCGGTGCAGTCCTCCTTGGTGTGACTGTTGGTTAAACTGGCCATACTGTTGTGTTTGTTGTGCTGAGCATGTTGTGATGATGGCTAAAAACCTTTATGAGAATGTGATCCCTGGATACTGCTAATATGTACAGTACAACAATAATTCAGATTATAGTTCACTTATAATTCCTTACTTTGCAACAATACCAAAAACTTGATCCTAAAGAAAAATAAGAATTTAATTTTAAATTTATATATATTGGGATACTACACAAGTATACGTATCATTATCAAGTAATATAGGACTTTTTGATTAAGACCTATATATCGAACCCACAAGGAGATACACAATATGCACTATTGAATAGATTTTTAATAAAAAGATAATTATCTAAACTAAAGATGATTTTTGCAGTAATTAAAATTTAAATATTTTTGGTAGTTTTAATATTTTAATAGAACAATAATAATTTAAAAAGATAATAGATAACTAGAGTTTTAATAGAAGAAAAGCACTAAATATGAATTTATCTTTCTTCTTGTTATGAATCAGTAATAAGTATAAGAATTCTGTTGTGGAAGTATGCAAATTGTGTTGTGCCAAATAGGAGAAAAAATATTATTTACCCTTACTAGAGATGCTACAAAGAACATTGGCTAATTTAAAGTTTGAATAATTCTGAAGACCGGCTAGGTAGGGAAGATACTAGCTCTCACTCTAGAGTTCCTTCGATTCCATCACCCTGGGGGCTAACATCTCATATCAGAACCTAAAACAATAAATCAAGTTGGGGGCTTTAACCTATCACTTGAAAGTCCTCTAACTCTACACCCTTCAATGATATTTCCCTATTTATTTCCACTCAAACATATTACTACATTCTCATTCATACAACCTCATGTGATTCTTTTCAATTGTTGACTGAGACAATACCATACACATTCTCATTCATACAACCTCATGTGATTCTTTCCAATTATTGACTGAGACAATACCAGTCCAGTACATTCTCATTCATACAACCTCATGTGATTCTTTCCAATTGTTGACTGAGACAATACTAGCCAGATTCTTACATGTTCTCACAAAAATTCATTTATTTTCAATCAATCATATGAACTACATTCTCATTCATACAACCTCATGTGATTCTTTCTAATTTGTTGAATAATCATATGAACTACATTCCCATTCATACAACCTCATGTGATTCTTTCCAATTGTTGACTGAGAATAAATTACATTCTCATTCATACAACCTCATGTGATTCTTTCCAATTGTTGATTGAGACAATACTGAATTACATTCTCATTCATACAATCTCATGTGATTCTTTCCAATTATTGACTGAGACTTATTTGCACTAAATCATATGAAGTACATTCTCATTCATACAACCTCATGTGATTCTTTCCAGTTGTTGACTGAGACAATACCAGTATCATATGAACTACATTCTCATTCATACAACCTCATGTGATTCTTTCCAAATGTTGACTGAGACAATACCAGCCCGGTTCTTACATGTTCTCACAACAAATTTTAACATTTGGAAGACTGAGACAATACCAGCTCGGTTCTTACATGTTCTCACAACAAATTTTAACATCTGGATTGGCCAAACCAAGAAGTAAATGAAGTGATTTGTTTGCACTTAATCATATGAATTACATTCTCATTCATACAACCTCATGTGATTCTTTCCAATTATTGATACTTTCAATCATATGAACTACATTCTCATTCATACAACCTCATGTGATTCTTTCTAATTTGTTGAATAATCATATGAACTACATTCCCATTCATACAACCTCATGTGATTCTTTCCAATTGTTGACTGAGAATTATTTGCACTAAATCATATGAAGTACATTCTCATTCATACAACCTCATGTGATTCTTTCCAGTTGTTGACTGAGACAATACCAGTATCATATGAACTACATTCTCATTCATACAACCTCATGTGATTCTTTCCAAATGTTGACTGAGACAATACCAGCCCGGTTCTTACATGTTCTCACAACAAATTTTAACATTTGGAAGACTGAGACAATACCAGCTCGGTTCTTACATGTTCTCACAACAAATTTTAACATCTGGATTGGCCAAACCAAGAAGTAAATGAAGTGGACTGAGACAATACCAGCCCGGTTCTTACATGTTCTCACAATAAATTTTAACATCTAGATTGGCCAAATCAAGAAGTAAACGAAGTGCATGGATTTAAATCATCACAACCTTCCTTCATTGATNGGGGCTCAAACTTAGGCTGAGAAATTAGCTTTGGTCAGTAGGGAAGAGCACTGGAAGATGGTTGGGTTGAACCCAATAGGTCTTGAAGAAGCTCTGAGGGAAATTTAGCAGAGTCTCCCCAAGGAATTTGAACCTCTCCTCCCTTGGTCATGGACGATGAGTTTAAATAGGGGAGGCCATGGTGGTTGCCATGGATGGCTAAGGTGCTTGGGAGGTTGCTTAGCTGGAGGAAAGAAAGGAAGAAGTGTCCAATTGGGTTGGTGCTGTTGAGTTGGGTTCAATTTTGAGTTTTAGCCAAGGTGAAGCTATTGGGTTTGGGTTTCCCAGCAGCCAAGGTAGCCGACCGGCCAGGGTCAGGTCACCATCCCACTGAGGATGGTCAGTGGAGGGAAAATGTGAAGCCAATTGGGTTTGTGCATGGATAAACGTGATTAATTGAAGTGGAAAGGGCTTTGGGCTAGGTTGGGTCAATCATGGATCTAGCCCCATTGGAATGAGCTTGGTTGACTTTGCAGTGTTAACCAAGGTCAGGTGAATCAGCTGAAGTAGTGTGAAGAGGTCCTTATCCAAAGGATTTGGCTAAGCATGGGTCAGAGTGTGTCATTAAAAGAGTTATAGCCTTCTTTAAGGGAGCTTAAAAGTGGCTCCTCCTTTTTCCATTAATAGCTTGGTGAGGTGACAAAGGATCATATGGCTCACCTATGGCTTGGGGATGGCTTCAAGGCTTGTCCTTGGCTTGGTCAATTTGCATGAAAAGGGATTTTTTGATTTATGGGGTATTTTTGTGGAGTTTGTCATGAGGCTTGATTTAGAATGACTTGATCATGGATTTAAAACTTATGGAATGATTTTGATGAAATGGATGATGGGAAGAAATTTCATGTCATGTGGGCTTTGGATTTGGGCTTTTGGAATGAAATGTGGTGAGCTTGGGCTTTTAAAAATAGGACTGAATTTGGGCTAACTTTTGGGTCAATTAAATGTTTAATTTTGCGTAGGGAGATGTCATGAAGAGTTTTGAAAGGATCTCATGTGATTTTGAATTAAATTGGAAGGCCAATTTTGTGGAATTTGGACATAGGGTCAATTTAGGGATTTTGAGTTAAACTTAGGTTTGGGTGAAATTAAGCTTACAATTGGATCAAATTGCATTTTTATTTTGTTTCAATTGGTATTAGGGATGTTGAATTTTGGTTTGGAATTGAAATTGGGCAAGATTGGGGTCAATTTGTTTGACATTGGGGTTAATTTGGGGAAATTGGTCCTTTAAGGGCAATTTGGGGCTTTTGGTTAAAATTGGTCAATTTGGCCAAATTGAGTCTATAGGAGTGGTTTAAATTGATTTTGGGGAAATTTGAGATGATTTTTGAGTTTTTGGGAATTTTTGGAAATTTTTTATCATGAGGGCATTTTTGTAATTTTCGGGGTATTTTGGGAATTTTGGAATTTTGGTCAATTTTGATCAATTTGAGTAGTGGGGAGCACTTTGAAATGATTTTGAAAAAATAATGGGTAATCTTGGAAATTTTGGGAATTTTGGCAAAAATTAGAGGTATTTTAGTAATTTTGATGAAAATTTAGGCTAGAGTGGGTAANTGGATGATGGGAAGAAATTTCATGTCATGTGGGCTTTGGATTTGGGCTTTTGGAATGAAATGTGGTGAGCTTTGGCTTTTAAAATTAGGAGTGAATTTGGCTAACTTTTGGGTCAATTAAATGTTTAATTTTGCGTAGGGAGATGTCATGAAGAGTTTTGAAAGGATCTCATGTGATTTTGAATTAAATTGGAAGGCCAATTTTGTGGAATTTGGACATAGGGTCAATTTAGGGATTTTGAGTTAAACTTAGGTTTGGGTGAAATTAAGCTTACAATTGGATCAAATTGCATTTTTATTTTGTTTCAATTGGTATTAGGGATGTTGAATTTTGGTTTGGAATTGAAATTGGGCAAGATTGGGGTCAATTTGTTTGACATTGGGGTTAATTTGGGGAAATTGGTCCTTTAAGGGCAATTTGGGGCTTTTGGTTAAAATTGGTCAATTTGGCCAAATTGAGTCTATAGGAGTGGTTTAAATTGATTTTGGGGAAATTTGAGATGATTTTTGAGTTTTTGGGAATTTTTGGAAATTTTTTATCATGAGGGCATTTTTGTAATTTTCGGGGTATTTTGGGAATTTTGGAATTTTGGTCAATTTTGATCAATTTGAGTAGTGGGGAGCACTTTGAAATGATTTTGAAAAAATAATGGGTAATCTTGGAAATTTTGGGAATTTTGGCAAAAATTAGAGGTATTTTAGTAATTTTGATGAAAATTTAGGCTAGAGTGGGTAAGTAAGTCATGAAGCCATTTCTAAGTCATGAGAACCATATGAGGACTCACTTTGGATGTTCAATATGTTGTTCCTAACCCTCTTAGCCAAATTATAAAGGTTTGGGTCCACCCATATGAGCTCTCCAAAAGAAGTAAGGAGACTAAATGAAGGGTCCTATGGTTTGAGGTGTGTGAGAAAGTGTAGTGTGTGGAAGCTAGCCCAACCAAACCAAAGGTTAGTCCTAAGGCTTGACCATCCTATGGGGACACTCCTTGAGCTCCCCATATTGACCCCACCTGCTAAGCGCTAGAGGTTAGGAACAATATGTGGAACTTCAAGTTGAGCAAAGAAAGTTTAGAATTTTTAATAGCGAGGGTTCCTTTTCTAATTCTCTAGAAACAGTCAACTAGAAAGTCCTATGGCTAGACCCTATGCTACTAAGGAGGAAATTAGACCTCAACCAAAAGTGAGTTCAAGAATTGGACCCCCAATAGTGTGGTGTGTCGGGCAAGCACATAAGCGTTGACCGAAGAGATAAAAAAAACCAACACATATGTCTAAGCCAACATGCCTAGAATAGAAAGTAGAATTGAGTGACAGTTGTTTCTGCTGGGGAATTGGCAATTGAATATTCAATCAAAACTGAGGATTTGAAACTCATGCTATGGATTAAAAGGAAAGGAATTCCGAAAATGACCACGACTGTCACGATGAAGATTCAATTTCAATTTGATTTTTATAAGACTTTGATTTTGATTTCAATAGTTTCAGAGTATGGGAATCAAATTTTAGGTACTGACCCCGAGATGAGAATTGAAATTTTGGAATCAAACTCATAAAAAGAGTAAAAAATTAGGTGCCACCTCGAAAGAAGGGAATCAAAATTTAGGTACTGACCCCGAGATGGGAATTGAAATTTAGGTATCAATCCCAGGAAGAGAATTAAAATTTTGGTATCGACCTCAAAAGAAGGGAATCAAAATTTAGGTATCCCAGAAAGAGAATCAAAATTTTGTTACCGACCTTGAAAGAAGGGAATCAGAATTTAGGTGATGACCCCAAGAATTTCTTGACTGTGGAAAAATTTCTCGGATAAGAAGGTGGAAATTTTATGAAATTTAAAGGAATCAGATGACTTTGCATCAACCGTGGAATTTCATGGATGCTGAAAATTTCTAGGAAGGAAGGTGGAAAATTTAGGGAATTTAAAGGAATCGGACGACCATGCACCAACCCTAGAATTTCATGCATGTGGAAAATTTCTCGGAAGGAAGGTGGAAAATTTAGGGGATTTAAAGGAATCGGGCAACCTTGCACTGACCCTGGAATTTCATAGATGCGGAAAATCTTTCGGAAGGAAGGTGGAAAATTTAGGGAATTTAAAGGAATCGGACGACCTTGCACAGACCCTGAAATTTCATGGATGCAGAAAATTTCTAAGGTGGAAAATTTAGGGAATGAACAACCTTGCAGTGACCCTGGAATTTTATGGAAGTGGAAAATTTCTCGAAAGGAAGGCAAAAATTTTAGAGAATTTAAATGAATCGGACGACCTTGCATCAACCTGGAATTTCACAGATGTGGAAAATTTCTTAGAAGGAAGGTGGAAAATTTAGGGAATTTAAAAGAATCGGACGACCTTGCACTGACCTTGGAATTTTATGGATACAGAAAATTTCTCAGAAGGAAGGCNTTGAGTGTGGAAAAATTTCTCGGATAAGAAGGTGGAAATTTTATGAAATTTAAAGGAATCAGATGACCTTGCATCAACCGTGGAATTTCATGGATGCTGAAAATTTCTAGGAAGGAAGGTGGAAATTTTAGGGAATTTAAAGGAATCGGACGACCATGCACCAACCTTAGAATTTCATGCATGCGGAAAATTTCTCGGAAGGAAGGTGGAAAATTTAGGGGATTTAAAGGAATCAGGCAACCTTGCACTGAACCTGGAATTTCATAGATGCGGAAAACCTTTCAGAAGGAAGGTGGAAAATTTAGGGAATTTACAAGAATCAGACGACCTTGCACAGACCCTGAAATTTCATGGATGCAAAAAATTTCTAAGGTGGAAAATTTAGGGAATGGACGACCTTGCAGTGACCCTGGAATTTTATGGAAGTGGAAAATTTCTCGAAAGGAAGGCAAAAATTTTAGAGAATTTAAATGAATCGGATGACCTTGCATCAACCTGGAATTTCACGAATGTGGAAAATTTCTTAGAAGGAAGGTGGAAAATTTAGGGAATTTAAAAGAAACGGACGACCTTGCACTAACCTTCGAATTTTATGGATACAGAAAATTTCTCAGAAGGAAGGTGAAAAATTTTGAGAATTTAATGGAATCAGATGACCTTGCACTGACTCTGGAATTTCATGGATGCAGAAAATTTCTCGGAAGGAAGGTGAAAAATTTAGGGAATTTAATGGAATCAGACAACCTTGCACTGACTCTGAAATTTTATGGATGCAGAAAATGGAAGGAAAGTGGAACATTTAGGGAATTTAAAGGAATCAGACGACCTTGCACTGACTCTGNAGAAAATTTCTCGGAAGGAAGGTGAAAAATTTAGGGAATTTAATGGAATCAGACAACCTTGCACTGACTCTGGAATTTCATGGATGCAGAAAACTTCTTGGAAGGAAAGTGGAACATTTAGGGAATTTAAAGGAATCAGACGACCTTGCACTGACCCTAAAATTTCATGGATGCGGAAAATTTCTAAGAAGGAAAGTGGAAAATTTAGGGAATTTAAAGGAGTCGGATGATCTTGCACAGACCTTGGAATTTCATGGATGCAGAAAATTTCTCGAAAGGAAGGCGGAAAATATAGGGAATTTAAACGAATCGGACGACCTTGCACTAACCCTGGAATATTATTTGAAAAGTTGTGATGGGGAGGGCTTTTAAAGCAATGCAGTATCAGATGTAACATCCTCAACCTCTAAAATAATGTGGGAATTGGAATTTAGGTACCATCCCCAAATTCTGAGATTGTCGAGATTTTGTGAAAATATAAAGATTCAGAACGTTGAGATTTTGTGAAGATATAAAGATTTAGTAATGTTGGGATTTCGTGGAGGTTGTGACAAATTCATGCAGACAAATACATTCATGTTGCGCAAGCGAAAAGTGAGGAAACTCGAACTTAAGAGGAACATATTCGCCAAATTTATTATTTTCTTTTTTTGTTGTCTTTATAACATTTAATTATCAAAGTATATTTTCAAAATTTAATTTTTGTTTTTTGATTTTTAAAAATACATTTAAATTTTAATATTAGACTTTCGTTGTATTGTTCTTTGTTCATTATAATTCAGAACAAATGTATGGTTCCACGGCTCCTTATCAATCACACAAAAATGGAAATTTGACAAATATATTGAAATCTAAAATAAATTTCATTAATATGCTTCAAATAGGTGTTACAGACTGAATACATGTTGAAATATCAAATGAGACAATATGTTGAATATATCTGAAACATCATATGCATAGTGCATATCATATATGCTGCTCTGATGAAGTACAGAAGGTGACAAAAAAACTGTCAATCTATCCTCTATGGAGAGCTCATGATCAAGCTGACCTACTAAGCCACATTCCTGAACAAGAATTCCTTTCACGTGTACTTAGAGGTGCAACCATCTCATAACTCGTATGGGCGCAGGTTTTCCAACTCTGGATCTAGACGGAACACATACGGTACTTTACTTTCATCCATTCTGCTGAATGTCACAAACTCTCTGTGATGTTGCACTCCCGAAATGGAGTGCTTTGCTAGGTCAACTCCATTTTCCTTTAGAAGTAGCATTGAACCCATTGGTAGCAGAATCTCGATGGATCCTCTGAACTCCCTAGAGCCAACAACATCTATCTATTTTCCAAACAGGATGTTACTTCGGCTTATGAAAGACATCGTGTAGGAGGGTCTTACGAAATCATGGTGGTCTATGTGTGGATGGATACATTCTCCTTCATCATAAATATTAATTATGCATCTATTCAGAATGCAGTTTACTGGTAGTATACTCTATCTGACCATCCGTTTGATCATTCTCTTTATCTTAGAAGGTAGAGGATCCACCTCATCATATTTGAGGATACCCAGGGGCCTCCCTTTCCTATCTTCAACAAAGTTATAGTAGCAACCACACTAGATGGTTATCTTGCCTTTCCTGCACATCCATTTTCGCAGCTCTGAGTAAGTTTTCTTCATTAGTAGACCAGCTTGACCTCTATCTCTCAGTTCAAATACACAGTCAATAATTCTTCTTTCATCATTTTCAGAGAAGAATTTTGTATGTAGCTCTAGGCCTTCCAAAATATTGACGAACATTCAATGGATTTCTTCATAGAATTCAAATTCTCATTTTTTAACTCTGTTCAACCTTCCTAATTCTGCCGTAGGAATCCTTTGAGATTGTCGGGAGGCTCTCTCATCTCAACATCTGTAGGATACCATGTTTGATTTGGCTCTATAGATAATGGAATATATGATTCAGTATCCAGGTATGCTGCCTGACACGGAGATTTGTATATGCAAATATTTATAAAGTTGACACCACTTAACGACACCAAAAACTCGATACAGGAAGATTTAAAATAAATATTTAATATAATCCTAACAAAACTCTTTTTATAAATATAATTTATCCCTTCAAACTCTTTTTAAATTGCCAAAATCTTGCTTAAATATCAACACAAGTATATGTATCGTTCAAGTAATAAAGGGCTCTAATAGAGTCCTAGATATCAATCCCACAAAAAATTTGGAAAATATTAAAGTAAATTATGGAAATTATTTTATTATAAAAACAAAAATAAAAGTAAAGTGCAAAATTTGGAAATTGACTACTCAGGTGAATGCTAATTACAATGCAAATGTAAGATTACAGAAATTAAACTAAACTAAATATTAAACTTTCAAAAGTAAAATTGTGAAAATTAAGTAAAGTTTTTGTTGTGATGGAAATTTCAAATTTAAGAAAGCATCATTGCCCTTTACAATGAGTATATGGTTTGTGAAGAAATTGAAATCATTTGAAAATATATTTAAAAACTGTTTTGTGCCAAATAGGAGCAAACCCATTCTTTACCCTCTTCCGAGTACTATATAGAACATTGAATAATCCAGACCGGGAGGATACTGGCTGCCACTCTAGAGCTCCCACTTCTCCCTCCTCTGAGGGCTAACAATCTTGCATTTGCTTAAAATAAATTGAACCAAATTGGGGGTTTTAATCTGTCACCTTAAAATCTTCAATTCTGCATCCAACAAAAGTATATTTCTTTATTTATTTGCACCCAATCCCATGGATGACATACTCTCTCATGAAATCAAATGTGATTCTTCCTATGTTGTAGAAATCATATCTCATTTATTAGCATATGTCTCTCAACATGTTTTAACATTTTAATTGGCCAGATTGAGAAGTAAATGAAGATCAGAGTTCAAATCATCATAAATTATTATCATTTAAAACTGTAGAAAACAAAATCTATTCTTCACAAAACGATATCTTCAAAGTAGGGAAAAGCATAAAGAAGACTACTCAAAATTCATGAGATGGATATGATAAAGCACAAATTTCATATATAAAAATAAGTTTACAAAATAAAAGAAATAAAAATACAACCTATCTCACAATCCTTCCCAAGCAAATCCTTAGAAGTTCTCTTCAAGCCTTTCTCTCTTTAAAATCACTCCCAATTCTCTCTTAGAAATGTAATGAAGAAGAATTCTCTCACCTTCCTTCTCCTCTTACAAACCTAGAAGAAAATCTGCTCTTTTATCTCTCTCTCTCTCTCTAACTCTCACGCCACACCCCAAAAGTCTCTTCTTTTCGTCCCCCTCTTTGCCTCTTCAAGCCTTCTTCTTTTATTTTGGGTTGCCTCCTTTGGGAAAGAATCCAAAATTCCCTATAAAAAAATCCTCCAAAAGTCAACTATTTTGAATTCAATAGCTGTGTCATTTGATCCAAGAGTCATATCCATTTATTAAAAAACCTTCCAAAGTGTCTAGATGCATTAAATTACTCTAAGAGGTGTGTAGAACAAGTTTTCTTTTAAAAATTTGAGCAAAATTTGTCTTAAAACTTTATTTGAAAGTGTTGTCTCTGGTGCATCATGCGCTAGCTCTCTGGATTTTGGTGTATCATGCGCCAATCAGGCGCATGATGCACCATAATCTGAAATTGGCTCTTTCTGCTCCAAATTTCGTCCTTTTTGCCTTTTTTGCTCCAAATGCCTAAAAATGATATAACTGCAAAAAAAAACACAATAGTGCCCTTCTTTAAAGTGCAATATCACCAAAATTAAGCATAAAATAGGTACTTAAATAGTATATTATTTTGGTGTATCACTGCCTCCTGGCACCCTGTATTAGCGGCTGTGAAATCCTCAAAGGAACTGTAGTGATCCCAGTGAAGGACATTGTATTCTGGGCACTCTACGAATGCTCCTCTGATTGTTGCTTGTAAAAGAATATTTACGTTGCACATTGGGCAACCCCTGTAAAGTGCATCTAGAATTGCCAATAGCGTCTACTCTGCAACAAACTCTATCTCATCCTCTGTAGCAGGCGGACTAGAAGAGGTCTCTCTCATGCAGTGATCATAAATTTTCCCCACACAAATTGGGTTGAGTGTATTTTTTGCCTCCTTCATACGTCACTTTTCTTCACGTAAGAAGGCACTGTTCTTGCAATGATTAGCATTACAACATTGTGTCCTTCTTAGTTGCACATTTAACAGTCTATCTTCATCAATACCGATTAAATTTCCCATTGGTGTGGTTATCATGGACAATAAATGGCTAGTCCCTTCCATCAGATTCTATTGTGTTATCACTTTATTCCTCTTCAGCGAGGAGACTCCTTTGGTACTGATCCTCAACATTGAAGGTGATCCTTCTTTCTCTTGGCGATTGACTTTGTCCATCAGAGGACCCTCATTGTTCATGTTGACCTGACTGAAGTCTAAGTCAAATTCTACCATGCCACACTAAGTTGCCCTTTCTTTATTCAGTGCAAAATTCAAGCTGTCTCTAAAGGTGAAAATCAGCTTTCATTCCAACATTTTTTTGCAAAAGACAGGAAAACATCAGTGCGCTGAAATTCAGCACAAACAAGAACAAATAAATGAAGTATTTCTTAAACAAAATTAATTTTTAATTTATACAAATGGAAATTTTATTTAATTTAATGAAATTTCAAAATTAGAAAACAGAAGAAGAGAAATAAAGTGAACAACATTCAAAATTTTTATTTTATCGAGGTTAATTTTATTTCAAAATTTTGGACCTAATCAGAGACCCTTGGCCAAATAAATAACCCAAAACAAGCAAAATTTCAAAAGAATTGATTTCAAGTAATGTCACGTAGAGCAATAAGTCTTCAAATAGTGGCCATTAACCAACATCATAGGTTTTTGGCCTTCGAAATCCATGAGCTTGTAAGATCGTCCCGAATAAACCTTCTCTATGACAAATGGCCCCACCCAAGTTGGTTCAAATTTTCTACCTATCTTACAGTGTGCAAGAATAGGTTTTTTAAAAACAAGAACGAGGTCACCAACTTTGAACGCCCTCAGCCTGACCAATTTGTCTTGAGTCTGCACCATCCTTGCTTGGTAGAACTCCAAATGTTGTTCAGCTTCCAACGTTTACCCTCTAGACTTTCCAATTCTTCAAGTCTGAGTTTTGCACTTTCTTTAGTTGTGATTTGGTTGGCGATAGTGACTCTGATAGATTATTTCTAGACTTCTAGCGGTAGCACATCCTTGGTCCCGTACACAAGTGCATATGATGTACATCGAGCGGGAGTTCTAAACATTTTCTGGTAGGCCCACAAAACTTCAAATAATTTATTATGGCATTCTCTTTTGTTTTCATCCAATGTTTTCCTTAAGGTTTGCACAAGCGTCTTATTGAAGGCCTTAGCTAGTTCATTTGCCCTGGGATGGTAAATATTAGAGTATCTCTAATCTATCCCATGTCGTTTGACAAAGTTGTTAATCTTTGTGCTTTTGAAGGTTGTCCTGTTGTCAGAAATCACTCTGTGTGGTACATCGAAATGGTAGATGATTTGGCTTTTAAAAAATTGCAGAATATTTTGTGTTGTAACCTCTCATAATGGAACAAACTCTGTCTACTTGAAGAAATAATTCGTAGCGGCAAGAATAAATCTATGTCCCTTAGTAGATGGAAGGTTTATTGGACCTATTATGTTCATTCCGCCAACACTCAGATGGCCATGAGGCAACAGTTGGGTGTAGCACATTTGGAGGTTGGTGTAGGACCACCCCATGCATTTGACAAAGGTGACACCTTCTAGCTGCATCCATGCAATCAAATATCATTGATGATCAATGATACCAGAGTCTCTAATCTTCATTTTCATCTTTGGCCCTAACTGGTGAGCACCACACAATCTGACATGTACTTGTTTGACGATATTTTGTGCTTCCTCTCTACTTTGACATCTGAACCACTTCTAATCGAACGATCTTCTACAGAGAACATCACCCACTAGAGCATTTGACATAGCTCTTCTTGAGATGTGCTATGCTTTGGACTTATCCTCTGGTAGTTTTCCAGTTTGCAAATATTCTATTAACGACTTACGTCAATCTTCATTAATGTCAGCAATTGTAATCATCATTCCTTCTTCTTTTTAAGTTTGTGTAAATTGTCAAGGTCCATCTGAGATTGAACTCGTCTTCCTTGTACTATAATGTTGATGGAATCATCTGGTGGACACGTCATTTCCTTATCAAGTTTTGTTAGAGCGTCAGCATGGCTATTGTTGAGTCACATCGGGAATCTGTCCTAACAACTTCATTGTGTACCGATGGTATTCTGCTAGTCTTGGCTTCAAAATTTTATATTTTTTTACAACTTTTTGGATGAAGAGTGTGAGTCTCCATAGATGATGATGACTATTTTATCCATTGAGATTGCCAATTCTAATTCAGTGATCAATGCTTCATATTCTGCTTCATTGTTTGTGCACGGCTCTATTAGGTGATAGGAGAATCTCAACATACCCTTATCGGCGTGATGAAAATCAGGTCAATTCCTACTTCTCCAGGTCAATTCCTACATACCCTTATCCATTAAGGTAGGTCGGGGATGCTCCCCAATCCCGAGATTGATTTCTTTTAATTCATCACTGTTGACTTAATTTCTTCCTCAAATTCCGGTGGGGCATCACCTATTAACTGATATTGAGAGTCATCTTCTACATCAAGAGAATCCTCTTCCAATCTGCTAATAACAACCATGCAAAATTCTCAATCATCGACTGGTTCTACAGTACCAAACCTGAGACCTTCTTTCGAGTTAGGACATTGACTTTTAGCATTCCACAATTTTTTAAAAATTTATAGCTTATCCTTTGGCAATTTCTTTGGCACATGTCCATGTTGAATTAATTTTTGTACACAAGGAGAAAAGTAACCAAAAGGTAATTCCATTAATTCATTAGAATCCTCTTCTAAATTTACCTGATTTTCAGAACTAGCAGAAGGGGAATCACGATAAAACTTGATCAGATTTGAACCAATGTTGCACACTTCATTGACCTCTAAAATGTCAACCTTTTGAGAGTGGATTGGAGTAAGGGTCATGACATTCATGTAGTGGTTGATCTGATCGTACATCAACTCATATTCATCTTTCTCCAAATCTTCCAAGAAAATCTTGTACTGAGATTTCTTCTGTTTTATCATCATCATTTCTTCTTTAGAGCTTTCTTCATTAGAAATTTCTTTCATGTCAATTTTGATGGTTGGCCTGGTCCATTCAACAATCGTACCTCTCAGGTGTATGGGCTGAAAGAACCACTACTAGCTCATTATGAAGAAACAACAGAAGATCGTTGATGCGGAGTTGAATGGCCTCTTCTCTGTGATTCTTCTGAATCTTGTACTTCATTTGCCACAATTTCACAGGAAAATACATTTTTCTTTGGAGGTGTGTAGTAGACGGCGTTTTCATGAATGCCCGCTTTGTGAACTGAAAATGGTTATAAATATCCCTTGATGCAATGTTCCTGTCCTTCTTTGAAATACTTGATGCATTAGTGTAAATATGACGGAACCATATTATGCTCGTAAATCCATGGTCATCCATGTAAAGCATTGAAAGAGGTCTCCACATCGATGACGTGGAATTTTGAGGTTGTTATTAGTTCTCCAACTTTCATTAATAATGTATTTGATATAAGAGCCCTTTCTCTCTTCTGGGTAAATCCTCTTAACATCATGTTATCAGTTGTAAGCTCCTGAGCCTCGATATCCAAATATGCCAATGTATGTAGACTCATTAGGTTAAGTGATGCTCCCAGATCTACCAAAACTCTAGACAATACAAATCTGCAAATATTAACAGAGATGTAGAGTTGTTAGTTAAAGAAAGAAAACATCATGTCAAGCCCCGAAAGAAGATACTAGATCAAATTCATATTCGAATTTGATCTAGTATCTTCTTTCGGGCTTGACATGCCTAAGTGACAATACAAATCTGCAATGACTTGCTCCAAACTGTACTCCATCCATCTTTTTCTGAATACAGATCTATCGGAGTGATTGGCTCAGCCAAAATCATATTCACAGAAACTTTTTCAGGCTCTTTTAAATATTCCTTCAGGATTGTTATATTTCCTTCTTTGAAATTCCTTTCAAGCCAATCCTTGAAAATGAAATAACCCTCTATTGTATGTTTCAACATCCGATGGTAGGGGCAGAAACTGGGATGCTCCTTCTTGTTAGCTTCTTCCAGCTTCTTTAGTTCTGGCAATCTGAATTCAAACTTCTTCATTAAATTTCTAAGAATCTTTGGCACAACTTCATCTTTGAAATATTATATCCTATTCATTCATTTTGAAAGAGTCAGACCTGTTCTACACTCTATTCGGTGCAGTCCTCCTTGGTGTGACTGTTGGTTAAACTGGCCATACTGTTGTGTTTGTTGTGTTGAGCATGTTGTGATGACTGTTAAAAACCTTTATGAGAATGTGATCCCTAGATACTGCTAATATGTACAGTACAACAATAATTCAGATTATAGTTCACTTATAATTCCTTACTTTGCAACAATACCAAAAACTTGATCCTAAAGAAAAATAAGAATTTATTTTAAATTTATATGTATTGGGATACTACGCAAGTATACATATGATTATCAAGTAATATAGGACTTTTTTATTAAAACCTGTATATCGAACCCACAAGGAGATACACAATATGCACTATTGAATAACAAACTTTCTATTTTTAATAAAAAGATAATTATCTAAACTAAAGATGATATTTTCAGTAATTAAAATTTAAATATTTTTGGTATTTTTAATATTTTAATATAATAATAATAATTTAAAAAGATAACAGATAACTAGAGTTTTAATAGAAGAAAAGCACTAAATATGAAATTATCTTTCTTCTTGTTATGAATTAGTAATAATTATAGGAATTCTGTTGTGGAAGTATGCAAATTGTGTTGTGCCAAATAGGAGAAAAAATAATATTTACCCTTACTAGAGATGCTATAAAGAATATTGGCTAATTTAAAGTTTGAATAGTTCTCAAGACCGGCTAGGCAGGGAAGATACTAGCTCTCACTCTAGAGTTCCCTCGATTCCCTCCACCAGGGGGCTAACACGAACTAGAGATGCTATAAAGAATATTGGCTAATTTAAAGTTTGAATAGTTCTGAAGACCGACTAACCCTTACTAGAGATGCTATAAAGAACATTGGCTAATTTAAAGTTTGAATAGTTATGATGACCGGCTAGATGGGAGATGCTATAAAGAACATTGACTAATTTAAAGTTTGAATAGTTCTGAAGATCGGCTAGGCAGTAAGGATACTAGCTCTCACTCTAGAGTTCCCTCGATTCCCTCCACCTGGGGGCTAACATCTCATATAAGAACCTAAAACAATAAATCAAGTTGGGGGCTTTAACCTGTTACTTTAAAGTCCTCTAACTTTACACCCTTCAATGATATTTCCCTATTTATTTCCACTCAAAACTACATTCTCATTCATACAACCTCATGTGATTCTTTTCAATTGTTGACTGAGACAATACCATACACATTCTCATTCATACAACCTCATGTGATTCTTTCCAATTATTGACTGAGACAATACCAGTCCAGTACATTCTCATTCATACAACCTCATGTGATTCTTTCCAATTGTTGACTGAGACAATACTAGCCAGATTCTTACATGTTCTCACAAAAATTCTGATTCTTTCTAATTGTTGACTGAGACAATACCAGCCCAGTCTCATTCATACAACCTATGTGATTCTTTCCAATTGTTGACTGAGACAATACCAGCCCAATTCTTACATGTTCTCACAATAAATTTTAACATCTAGATTGGTCAAATGAAGAAGTAAACGAAGTGCATGGATTTAAATCATCACAACCTTCCTTCATTGATAATCAATACTTTCCACAACTTCCATCCAAAACTTAATTACTTATCATTTTAAGAATAAAGATAAAGAAAACTACTCAGAATCCATGGAGAAAACAAAACCACACTTTAGTTTAAAAGAAGAAATCATTGTCAAACCAACAACAAGTCCCAATTAAAACCAAAAGTAATCTCAAAACAAAAAGATAAAAACTTATCTCAAGTCCTCCACCAAACTCTTCAAGTTCCTTTAATTTTATTCTCTTTACAATCACTCAAAATAAATTAACAAAAAGGATAAAATAAAAGTAATAGTGGTGCCTGAAAATCTCTCTGAACTAACTCCCCAAATGAGAACTTTCAAAACTTTCCAATACTTTCAGGATTCTTTTCTAAGTCATCTCCTCTTTCTTTTATAATTTTCTGGAAGGTGCATTGGTTTCTCTTCAAAATATGTCTAGATTCGATGTATTTTCCTAAGAGATGCATCCTTTCATGATAATTTTTGTCCATGTTGGTTTTAACCACCTATTAAGCCAATGGGTTCCTCAAAAACCTCTTCAAAATTCATAGAAACTGAATTTACTCATCCAATAACTGCCACTGGCGCTTAAGCATGGGGCCTCTGATGCTTAGGCGTAGCCTTCTCTGTTTACCCGGTGCTTAAGTGCCGCATCTGGCGCTTAAGCGCCGGATCTGGCGCTCAGGCGCTAAAACTCTTTCNTACAATCACTCAAAATAAAATAACAAAAAGGATAAAATAAAAGTAAAAGTGGTGTCTGAAAATCTCTCTGAAGTAACTCCCCAAATGAGAACTTTCAAAACTTTTCAATACTTTCAGGACTCTTTTCTAAGTCATCTCTTCTTTCTTTTATAATTTTTCAGAAGGTGCATTGGTTTCTCTTCAAAATATGTCTAGATTCGATGTATTTCCCTAAGAGATGCATCCTTTCATGATAATTTTCTTCCATGTTGGTTATAACCACCTATTAAGCCAATGGGTTCCTCAAAAACCTCTTCAAAATTCACAAAAACTGAATTTACTCATCCAATAAATGCCACTGACGCTTAGGCGCAGCCTTCTCTGTTTACCCGGTGCTTAAGTGCCGCATCTGGCGCTTAAGCGCCGGATCTGGCGCTCAGGCGCCAAAACTCTTTCGCACATTTTTCACCTTTTTGCTCCAAATTTGATCCTTTTTCACTCCTTTAAGCATTTTTCACCCTTTTTACTTGTATCTGCAAGAAAAACACAAAAATACCTTCCATTAAAGTGTAATATCTCAAAAATAGATATAAAAATGTGTCTAAAAACACTATATATTTTAGGTGTATCAGAATGTTCTGCCTATATCTTTATCGGCTGCTTTCCTTTATTGATTTTTGCCACTATTCAAAATTTCTTCTTGAATATTCTAGTCGTTCTGGACTTATCTGACTTTTCTTGAGAATCTATGTTTTTAACTTCCTCTTATAAACTATTGGCTTTGTTTAACACCTTCTCAAAGGACTTAATGGTGAGTCCCTTAAACATGAAGGCTACTGGCCCATGGTTGCTTTTGAGTAGAATCTCAATCGTATATAGTTCCTGTAATTAAGGTTCAAATTTTATGCTAAGGTTTCTCTATCTCAAAATGTAATTTACCAAGGTCTCGTTAGACTTTTGTCTTTCCACTATGAGATCTCCAATAGAAATATGATGTTGTGCTCCAACAACTATTTTCACAAACAACTATTCCAATTCAACAAATGTCTTCACTGATCCGTTGGGTAGCTTGGCATACCAATCAAATGCGATTCTTGATAAACTCCTGACAAACTGACGAAAGTGCAAAGCTTTGTTAACTCCGGTGTTGCCACAACTATCCCAGAAATGTGCTATATGTTGGCTGGGATTTCTGGTCCCGTCGAGCACCTTAAAGTTTGGTGACACAAAACCCTTAGGGTAGGGTATGACATCGAACTCCTCTGGGTAAGGTTTACCCCTTGAAATCAATGCACCACCCTTAGATTAGGCTAAGGCCTCCCGAATTTGTTGTTCGACAAACTATTTAATATCCTTTTTTGGTATTGCACTTGACGAGGAATCCTTCTTTTGCTATTCAACTCCGTTAGCGGATGCAACTTCTCTCCTTTCATCAGTAATATGAACTATTTCTGGCTGGTTAACTCTTGGAGAAGCTAATTGTTTTTACTATGACTGTCCATTAATTTTAGTCATGGCGGCCATGGTGGTTCCCATCTCATCTATCCTCTTTTCCATCTGACTGCTTTATTCATCGCTTAGGAAAATAGCCCTGTCCAAATCATCCACGACGTTCCCTTCAATGAGAGGTTGGGCATCGTGAGCAGATTTGATAGCTCTAGTCTTGATGACATGAATATCCATGAAATCCTCATCAAGATAATCCTTAAAATCAAAATCTTCATCATCATTAATGGCAACTCCACGTTCTTTGGCTAACTCAAAAATTTCAACCCTGAGCTTTTCAACTTTCTCTTTAATTATTATTTCCTCGATCATTTTGAGATATGGAGGATTTTCCTAAACATCATCCCCTTGTTCATTAAGCTTGGTAGCAATAGCTGCAACGATGTCTGATACTTTGGACCTTTGCTTCATTCCACATGGTACGACGACCTTGGGTACCCATAGCTTCTTCTTTGACGGTGATGCCTTGAGACGGGGTGTCTCAATAGAGGCATCGGCGTGTTGGAGAGAGGCAAGATCCCCACGGTGCGGGCTAAATACAATATCGGGTTACTTCTTTACTTTCTCATTCTTTAGGGCACTTTTACAATCAACAATTGTTGGTACCCTTGGACCTAGACGTAACTTAGCTGATCGAGGCCCTGCATACCTTGGACCAGTAGTAGTAGCAAAATCTATGGTAGTGACAACGAAAGTATCAACTCGACTGCCTAGATGAAACCTAACGGGAAGATGGGCTGAAAAAACTTTAGTGGACTTTTGAGATTGTCAGGCAGATCTGACATCTCGTAAAATCTTTTTCTTCATCTGAGGGGACATCGCACATCCCACTAGCTTGACCAGTTCAACCACTAAACATCCTTCTTTAGAGGCCAACCTATATAAAACTGTACTAACTTTGGTGAAAGGAGTAGGCTCTCCCTTCTCCTTATCACGACGGTGAAGTAACCGTAGGGTAGCAGCAATTTTTTGATTACTTTCATATCCGTTAATATCCATTAGTGAGTAGAACCTACTCCCTCGCAGGAGCGGAGTGGTCTCCAGTAATCCAAGTCCCTCCTTGTGAGGAAGCTCATCAATGGGTTTCTTTTCAAGAATTTGTGCCTTAGCAGCCTTCCAAATTTTTTCAACTGCGGTTTCTCCTTTGAGACCGAATTAATGGTGCATACTTAAAACTCGTTCTAATTTCAAACACTGATGGTGGGATGGTGAATCCTCTAATTGTATCTTCAATAATCATAACCTCCTTTCCTTTGGCAGAAAAGGGTACAATAAACTTGACAGATGCTGGAGCAGCAGTAGTTTTCACCTTCTTGCAGGAAGGAAAATCTTGGGGACAGTTCAGGTTAAATTCAGCGGTAGGCTCCTGAACTTTCAGAGCGGCAACTTTCATTATGAAGAACAAGGCTTTTCCGAAAACAACTTCTAGTTCATTGAATCCAGTTCCAAACTTGATGGTATATATGACAGTGCGAGCATTGCGGCTAGTTAGCAAGTTGCAGGAGAAAGTGAGTGTGGGGAACGCCATTGCAGCAACTTCAAAAAGAAAGCTCTGAGATTAGTTATTTGGCCAGCTCCTTTTAATTCTAGTGTGAACACTAAACACTAACAAAGGTTGATCTGTAGACTGGGCAAGTATTTATTTTAATTTTGAGTTTGTGAAGATTTTTAAAATTTAGTAAAAATAGTTTGAAAGTAGAAGAATTTAATTAATTAAGGAAGGTTAAAAAGCAAGCGCAGCACGACACAATTCGNACTGGGCAAGTATTTATTTTAATTTTGAGTTTGTGAAGATTTTTAAAATTTAGTAAAAATAGTTTGAAAATAGAAGAATTTAATTAATTAAGGAAGGTTAAAAAGCAAGCGCAACATGACACAATTCAATTTAATTTGCAAAGTAGCAAACCAAACTCCAATGGGAAAGTAAAGTTTATGACTCAGTTCAGGACTGACTTTATAATGCACAATGCCCAGGCAGAATTAGTCTGCCAAAACACCTATTGGGGGTTCGACCCTAAACACAGATAAAAATCCTAATGAACTTCTGAAACTCTCTATCCGAAGGTGATTGAACAGACGGTCGCCAAATTGGAAGTTGTCGGTTGTCAAAATAGGAATTCCGACGCCTTGTCTAATTTATTATATATATATTAGGAAAAAGTATTATTATAAATTTTGAAAATATAAGACCAGATCGATCTCATATCCTCAGTAGTTTAAATAAACGAACCTATTACCACAAGCAATGCATCTATCCCAAAGGGTAGACACACTACTAACTAGTGATGGCTCGATTAAATAAACATTGGAATTTATGACATCCGTTTAAGTCTGTGAAAAACCATTTTTATGTTGAATGCAAGTTTCCCTACTTAATACAAAAAATTAAATAGGCTTGAAAGTTTCCTACAAGGGCAAGCCCCTATAGTTAATTACATTTTAGATAACCGAAGTCACCTAATACAAATCTCGATAAAATTTAGGGGATATTATCTTCAAGAATTTTGAAGGATTGCACTTTTCAAAAGATCGGACAAAGATGTGTGAAAGGGTAATGACTCAAATTTGGATCATTTATTTTTAAATCCAAAGGAAGAAGAACTAGGGGATGTCATGGATCCTGAGGAGAACCTCGATGACCTCCCAAACTATCCTATTGTTCAGCTTAAATTCAAGAAGAATTAAGTATTTTAACTTGCCAATTTTATTAATTAGGGCTTACATTCATGCGAGAGGATCACACTAATAGCCTAGAAGATATGAGGATTTATGTCATGATGAACAAAAACCTTGAAGTCCTAAAGCAGGTTAGGGCTTAAATTATATAGCAAAGTCATACAAAGGTTTAAAGAGAAGTTGAGTATTTATGTCGCACTAGGTGGACAACCTCAAAATCCTATGGCTCTTTCTTTAATTTCTAAGGAAAGATGTGTTATTTCAGATCCTCGTACTGTTGCAGATCACAGTTGTAGAAGGATGCCCACAAAGCTAGCTCTAGGCTCCTTGGTGAAGTAGAAGTCTTAAATTCTAAGGTTTAAAGGTTTAAATGAAAAGTATAAATTCAATCATTATGGGGGGAGTTAAAGTTGATTAGAGAGACAACGGTTAGGATCCTATGATTCCCTCGTTCTGGCACCACTATTTTCTTTGGATTCACTTATTCCAAATTAATTTACTAAACTCAACTCAATGAGTTCCATACTTTCATTTAGATGGTGAATAATCTCATTAGCAACCGTAGGTTACCTCCTCCGAGGGACTCCTGATCATCTGATATAGATATTTTAATTTAGTTGCAACTTTT
>JXCR01145514.1:21843-37352 GCA_002079205.1 Phalaenopsis hybrid cultivar | reverse complement strand
AATTATGTAATTTTTATGATTTTTAATTAATTATTAATTATTTACATATTGAAAAATGGCTTAAAATTGAAATATTTACTTTAATTCCACTTTTACTTTTCTTAGGTTCCTGTGGTCATAAGGAGCTCCCAAAACCAATTTGGTAATTTTTTTTAAGTATGTTTTAATTATTATAATTATTTTAGTACCAAAAATGAAATTTTACTTAATTAATAAATTTTAGTGGTCAAATTAATTATAATTGACTTAAAATTTTTATGGGAAGGTCCTCTTACATTAAATTGTAGTGGAGAATGATTTTTTGTGCCATTTATTTTTATATTTTGTCCAATTTAATTATATTTTATTTTTAGGGTTTAATGACAATTAGGGTTATTTTTAATGAGTTAAACCAAGTTTGTATTTTTCTTAGGGCTCTCTGACCACAATTAACCTACTAAAGTAATTTTTGTATTTTTTTAATGAATATTTTAGTTTTTATGATTTTTATACTAAAACAGGGACCATTAGCTTGAAAATTAAGAATCTATGATTAGAGATGCTCCCTGACCTTGGAAAATCAAGGGAGATACCTAACAACAGAGAGATCAAAAGCCCCATGGTCCCATGACTTGGTGAAATTTCCATGTGAATGGAGAATTTAAAAAAGAAATACACTATTTAATTAATTAAAAATCACAAATGCATCAAAGAAATATGAAATATTTCCACATTATTCTACTTTGTTCACTATGCATGAGGGTATTTTTATTTTATTTTTATGATTTTTCTATAAAAAGATAAATGGATTTTTAAGACTCAGTCGTCCGTCCGATACACGAGCGATCTGACTGCTCTCCATCATCCTCCCCAAGTACCCCATCCCATGAACTGTCCACCTTCTAACCCTAGTTTCTCCCTCGATACTCAACCAAATCTTTTTGGTTTTGTTCTTATAGATGCGTCTAGAATAGGAGAACACATCTATATGGTTAATCAATTCCTAGATCGAGTCTATAATAATGGAGAATTAAACTAGGCTCAGATTGAGGGGATAATTCAATATATTTTCCCAAGAGGTGTGGCCTCGATTTGGTGCTTCCAAAAGCTTGAGTTGAGTCCTTGGAGCTCCTAGATGAAGCCTTGTGCAGTGTTGAATTGACTAAATATGAAATCAATCGAGGCCGATTTGGGGTGTTGATCAAAGTCTATGCTAGGGTGGTTTAGTGATGGGGCTTTTGTGGAGGATCTTCTTCTTTCACTCAAGGGATGGTTTGGGTGAAGTTAATTTGGATTCGGTGGAGTTTTAAGGGGTGTCCTGTTTCAAGCTCAAACTTAGACTGAGAAATTGGCTTTGGTCAGTAGTGAAGAGGGCTGGAAGATGGTTGGGTTGAACTTAAGAGGTCTTGAAGAAGCTCTGGGAACAATTTTGCTGAGTCTCCCAAGTAATTTGAACCTCTTCGCCCTTGGTCGTGGAGGGTGAGTTTAAATAAGGGAGGCCATCATGGCTACCATGGATGGCTGAGGTGGCTTGGAGGTTTCTTAGGTGGAGGGAAGAAAGGTGTAAGTGTCTAATTGGGTTGGTGCAGGTGAGATGGGTTTGATTTTGAGTTGTAGCCAAGGTGGAGCTCTTGGGTTTGGTTGCCGGCCGGCCAGAGTTAGGTCACCATCCCACTAGGGATGGTCAGTGGAGGATAAATGTGAAGCCAATTGGGTCTATGCATGGGTAGAGGTGAATAATTTAAGTGGAAAGTGCTTTGGGCTAGATTGGTTCAACCATGGGTCTAGCCCCATTGGAATGAGCTTGGGTGACTCCCCATGGCTGACCAAGGTTAGGTGGATCAGCTGAAGTAGTGTGGAGAGGTCCCTATCCAAAGGATTTGGCTAAGCATGGGTCAGAGTGTGTCATTAAAAAGGTTAAAAACTTTTTTAAGGGAGCTTGAAAGTGGCTCCTCCTTTTTCCATTAATAGCTTGGTGAGGTGGCAGAGGCTCATATGGCTCACTTATGGCTTGGAGATGGCTTCAAGGCTTGTCCTTGGCTTGGTTAATTTGCATGAAAGGGATTTTTGGATTTATTGGGTATTTTTGTGGGGTTTGTCATGAGGCTTCATTTGGAATGACTTGATCTTGTATTTAAAACTTAGGGAATGATTTTGATTAAATGGATGATGGTAAGAAATTTCAAGCCTTGTGGGCCTTAGATTTGGGCTTTTGGAATTAAATGTGGGGGGCTTGGGCTTTGGAAATTCGGGGTGAATTTGGGCTAAAATTTGGGTTAATTAAATGTTTAAATTCGCGTAATGAGATGTCATGAAGAGTTTTGAAAGGATCTCAAGTGATTTTGAATTGAATTGGAAGGCCAATTTTGTGGAATTTGGACATAAAGTAAATTTGGGGATTTTGGGTTAGACTTGGGTTTGGGTGAAATTAAGCTTGAAATTGGGTCAAATTGCATTTTTATTTTATTTCAATTGGTATTAGGGATGTTGAATTTTGATTTGTAATTGAAATTGGGCAAGATTGGAGTCCATTTGTTTGACATTGGGGCTAATTTGGGGAAGTTGGTCCTTTAAGGGGAATTTTGGGCTTTTGGTCAAAATGGGTCAATTTGGCCAAATTGGGTCTATATGAATGGTTTAAATTAATTTTTGGGAAAATTGAGATGATTTTGGAATTTTTGGGAATTTTGGAAATTTTGGGTCATGAGGGGCATTTTGGTAATTTTGGGGGTATTTTAGAAATTTGGTGAATTTTGATCAATTTGGGTCGTGGGGAGCATTATGAAATGATTTAAAAAAAAGGGTAATTTAGGAAATCCTGGGAATTTTGGCAAAAATTAGGGTTGTAGGGGTATTTTGGTAATTTTGATGAAAGTTTAGGCTACAATGGGTAGGTAAGCCATGAAGTTATTTTCAAGTCATGAGAACCATATGAGGACTCACTTTGGATGTTCACTATGTTATTCCTAACCCTCTTAGCCAAAGGCTAATGGTTTGGGTCCACCCATATGAGCTCTCCAAAAGGAGTCAGAAGACTAAGGGTGCATTAGGGGCAACTTATCAGCTGTGGCGGAATTTTGAAAATGCAGCCTCACCGTTTGGATGCAATGTTCAGACAACTTATAGGAAAATGGAGTTTTTATTTTACATTAAACACGGACAGCAAGTATTTTAGGAAACATTTTTACTGGGTTTCCTTCATCACGTCGAGAGAGAAGAGTCCCTCCTCGTCGCAGGCCGAAGCATCCCTCGCCGAAGCATTCCTCCTCATTAAAGGCTGAAGCTTCCCTCCTTGTCGCAGACTGAAGTCTCGCTTGTCCCAGGCCAAAGCTTCATCTTCGTTCACGACTTTTACAGAGAACACCAATACAATCGTAATTAGACCTAGCTGGTAAGTACGCCTCCTCCAGCGGAAAACCCTCATGATCAAAACACATCTTCGCGTCTACTTTCTTCCCGGCTCCGCCAACTTCCCCTTCCTTTGGCGAGCTTTCTCTTGTGACGCTTCACCCAAGTACGCCTCCTCCCCTCTTCTTCTTTTCCTTTGCGCATGTCAGGGAAAGAAAGGGAGATTTCAGGTAGGAGCAAAGATTTACATACATACAACTCAATTTTCCAACTTTATTAAATAAAATTAAATAGATTATCCAAAATAGGGGTAGAATGTTTATTTATCCAGAATCAGCTGTTCTCTAAACTCACAAACCAAACAGACAGACAGCTTATCCAGATCAGCTGCTTATCACCAGATTATTAGGATAAGCAGATTATCAGAATAAGCTGGATAAGTTGTAGCTGCCCCAAACAGACCCTAAATGAAGGGGTCCTAGGGTGTGTGAAAGTGTAGTGTGTGCAAGCTAGCCTAACCAAGGCCAGACCACCCAGGGTTAGTCTTAAGGCTTGGCCATCTTATGGGGACCCTCCTTGAGCCCCCTTATATTAACCCCACCTATTAAGTGCTAGAGGCTAGGACCAATATGTGGAGCTTCAAGTTGAGAAAAGAAGAATTTAGAATCACTAATAGTGAGGGTTCCTTTTCTAGCCCTCTAAGAATAGTCAACAGGAAAGTCTTATGGCTAGACCCTAGGCTACTAAGGAGGAAATTATACCTCAACCAAATTGAGGTCAACAAGTATAAACAATGTATTTAGCTCCAAGTAAATATAATCTAAATTTATTAAAAGCATATATTATTGACAATAGATCTTTTTTAGTTGTTGTGTA
Source organism: Phalaenopsis hybrid cultivar (assembly GCA_002079205.1). NCBI lineage: Eukaryota > Viridiplantae > Streptophyta > Magnoliopsida > Asparagales > Orchidaceae > Phalaenopsis > Phalaenopsis hybrid cultivar. The sequence continues at coordinate 33,149 of JXCR01145514.1, read as the reverse complement.
ATTAATTTGAGCTTCATTAAGGGTTTTGCTGACATAATATATAACTTTAAAAATATTATCATATTTTTATCCTAAAACAACTCTAATAGCGTAGTCAATTGCATCACAGATTAATTCAAATGGTTCTTCCCAGTCATGTGAAACAATGATAGGTGCAGTAATTAACTTTTCCTTTAATAAATTGAAAGCTTTAAGACAATCATCATTAAAATCAAACTTAGTATCTTCTTATAAAAGATGGCAAAGAGGCTTAGCAATTCTAGCAAAGTCTTTAATATACCTCCTTTAAAATCCAATATGTCCTAGAAAACTTCTTATAGCAGTTACTGAATTAGGAGGTTGTAGTTCATCTATAATTTGAATTTCTGTCTCATCCACTTCCATACCATTTTTATAAATTTTATGTCCCAATATAATCCCTCCTGTGATCATAAATTGACAATTTTATCAATTGAGAACTAAATTCATTTCTTCACAGCATTTCAGAACCTTTGCTAAATGATCTAAGCCTGAATCAAAAGAGGTTCCAAAAACTTAGATATCGTCCATAAATACTTCAATTTCTTTCTTAATTAAGTCACAGAAAATAGACATCATACACATTTAAAAAGTTGCAGGTGTGTTACATAAACCAAATGACATTCTTCTAAATGCAAAAGTACAATATGGACTTGTAAATGTAATCTTTACTTGATCCTCTAGAGCAATAGGTATTTGGAGGTAACCAAAATATATATCCAAACAACAAAAGTATTCATGTCCTGCTAGTCAATCCAACATTTGGTCCAGGAAAGGTAAAGGAAAGTGATCCTTCCTAGTGACGGAATTTAATTTTTGATAGTTAATACAAATTCATCATCCAGTGACTCGTCTTGTTGGAATTAATTTGTTCTTTTCATTTATGACAACAATCACTCCCCCTTTCTTAGGAATACAATGAATAGGACTAACCCATTTACTATCTGAAATTGGATAAATAATCTCAGCATCGAACCACTTTAAAATTTCTTTTTTTACCACTTCTTCCATCATAAAATTTAATCTTTTTAGAGGATCAACCATTAAAATTTTTTGCATGTAGATTGAAGGATTGATTCCTTTAATATCTACTAACGTCCAACCAAAAGCCTTTTAATAATTTATTAATGTCTCCAATAATTTTTCTTCTTGATCTTTAGTTAATTTTGAGGATATTTTAACAGGTAAAGTAGATGAATTTCCTGAAAATGCATATGAAAAACTTTCATCTCAAGTTTAGGAGGTTTTTCATATAAAAGGATATAACTTTCAGTTTCACTATAAATTCCTTTCTGATTTAATATCGCTTCATTTTTTTCTTCAGAAATGACTTAACATTTTTCTTGATATTGTTTAGCAATGATATAATCCAAATTATTCATCCTATAACATTTTTCTTTAGCAAGATACCTCATTGACTTTAGAACATAAAATTTTACTTCCTGGTCATGAACTCTCATAGTTAACTCTCCTTTATACACACCAATCATAGGACGTCTAGTATCAAGAAAAGTTCTCCCCAAAATAATAGGAATTTCTTTATCTTCTTCCATGTCTAACACAATGAAATTCACGGGGATGATAAATTTATCAACTTTAAAAAGTACATCTCTATAACTCCTCTAGGATAAAGTAATAGATTGATCAACTAACTGAAGGGTTACAATAGTGGGAGAAATATTTCCTAAGTCTAACCTTCAAAAAATTGATAAAGGCATGATATTAATGCTAGCTCCCAAATCACATAAGGTTTTTCCATAAAATATCTCTCCAATGGCATAGGGTATTGTGAAGCTACCAGGGTCTTTAAGCTTTTGTGGAAGATTTGAATTATTGCATTACATTCTTCACATACTGCAATAGTGTAATAAGCTTCAAAATTCCTTTTCTTATTTAATAGATCTTTCATAAATTTGGCATAACTAAGCATTTGTTCCAAAGCTTCTGTAAATGGAATATTGATTGTAAGCTTCTTAATTATCTCAAAAAAATTGAAATTTTTTATCAAGCTTTTACTGTCTCGGTCTTTGAAGAAAGGGTGGTGATAGACTTTCTAAATCATTTATAGTTGGAGAGACAGATCGTTCTGGGTCTTTAGAAATGGTTTTTTTAGGTTCTTCAATCTCTCTCTCAACTTCAATCTCTTTTTGACTTTCAATTTTTAATTCCTTTCCACTCCTAAGTTTAATAGCTTTAATTTACTCTTGTTCCTTTCCTTTGTCATTAGGATTAATTTCAACATTACCAGGAAGTGTTCATTGGGGTCCATTGCTAAGTGCGTTACCAATTTGTCCCAGCTGATTCTCAATGTATCTTCTTGTAGCACTTTAACTTTGCATATGATTACCCATTTGCAAAACTACTTCTTTTATAGAAAACTTCTTTTTCTTAAATTGTTGGTTGTTATAGCTAGGAGGATGAGAAGTTCTATAGTTAGAATTATCATGATTGTTCCAGTTTCCTGTTGGGTTTGCTTGATTGTTCCCTCATTTCTGATTTCCACTACGAAAATTGTTCTAGCTAAACTTAGGGTGGTTTTTCCAACACGTGTTATAAAAATTTGAATATGGGTTATTAGGTTTAANATACAAAAAATTAAATAGGCTTGAAAGTTTCCTACAAGGGCAAGCCCCTATAGTTAATTACATTTTAGATAATCGAAGTCACCTAATACAAATCTCGATAAAATTCAGGGGATATTATCTTCAAGAATTTCGAAGGATTGCACTTTTCAAAAGACCAGACGAAGATGTGTGAAAGGGTAATGGCTCAAATTTGGATCATTTATTTTTAAATCCAAAGGAAGAAGAATAAGGGGATGTCATGGATCCTGAGAAGAACCTCGATGACCTCCCACACTATCCTATTGTTCAGCTTCAATTCAAGAAGAATTAAGTATTTTAACTTGCCAATTTTATTAATTAGGGCTTACATTCATGCAAGAGGATCACACTAATAGCCTAGAAGATATGAGGATTTATGTCATGATGAACAAAAACCTTGAAGTCCTAAAATAGGTTAGGGCTTAAATTATATAGCAGAGCCATACAAAGGTTTAAAGAGAAGTTGAGTATTTATGTCACACTAGGTGGACGACCTCAAAATTCTATGGCTCTTTGTTTAATTTCTAAGGAAAGATGTGTTATTTCAGATCCTCGTACTGTTGCCGATTACAGTTGTAGAAGAATGCCCACAAAGCTAGCTCTAGGCTCCTTGGTGAAGTAGAAGTCTTAAATTCTAAGGTTTAAAGGTTTAAATGAAAAGTATAAATTCAATCATTATGGGGGGAGTTAAAGTTGATTAGAGCGACAACGGTTAGGATCCAACGATTCTCTCGTTCTGACACCACTATTTTCTTTGGATTCACTTATTCCAAATTAATTTACTAAACTCAACTCAATGAGTTCCATACTTTCATTTAGATGGTGAATAATCTCATTAGCAACCGTAGGTTACCTCCTCCGAGGGACTCCTGATCATCTGATATAGACATTTTAATTTAGTTGCAACTTTTATTTTTTTTTAGTTGTGATTAAATTTTGAGTTGTCTTATATTTTAACTGTTATGGCGATGAATTTTATTATGTTTTGATTTTTTTTAATTTTGGTTTTGGTTTCAGTTCTGTGGCTATCCTAAAAGTTTCAGTTTTGACATGCAGAGTGACCTTGTTATTTAACATCAAAGTTTACAAGTAGGAATACGGGTTTGAAGNGAGCAAATCATAATATGTCCAAGTGTCCTCCAAAATTCTTAAAGGATCATAGAAAGGTCCTGGGTAATACCCCAGACATTTCATAGTCCCTCGAATCGTCTCAAGCTCATTTTGGTCTTATTATATTTGGTATGTAGTTTACCCAATTCATACCCTTACGCTCAATGAACCTTGATGTTTTGATTATCCCTTTATGTGGGGTAATTATCATTTGATGTTTCAGTTACGAATTATACTAGTAAAAGCCCTTAGGGGCAATTTAGCTTAATTAAGAAACTTAGTTGGTTTTATTTTAAAATATGGGCTTGTAGTGTTTTAAAAAGGTTTCAAATTATTTATATGTCATTTTCTAAACCTCATTAGACAAAATTTTGATTAAGCCTAGTACACCACTAAGCCCTTAAAAGTTAATGGGTAGATTTATAATTTTTAGGAAAATTTAAATATTTATACTTTTAATCCTTATCAAGAATCACAAATCATTTTAAAACCTTTAATTGGGGTTTTAAATTAGTGGGTTATGATCTTCCAAAGTCCAACCCCCAACCTCAATATCTTCTTAATTTAATTGCTCTTCTAAATTTCATCAATTTATGAAATTACAAATTTATCCTTAATGAGACTAAAGTGAGATTGGATACTACCATTTATCCCTTTTATATTTCAATCATCTAGAAATGTCAATTATCATCATTTATTACCCATTTACCCTTTGGTTAGGCACAAATATTAATTAAGACTTAAATTTCAAAATTACCATTTTGCTCTAAGGGCATTAACACTTTATAATTCATTAAATTAAACCCAAATGACTTTAAAATCTTTATACTACCCCACTCATGGGTTAATTAAAAACTGAGAGGAGAAACTGTGATTTTTATGAATTTATTTTATTTTATAATTATTTTAATGCAAAAATAAGGATTTTTAATTAAAATTCAATAACTCATTCAAAACAAAACCTCCATCTTTAAGAAAAATACTGGAGGTTTATCTAGGTTAGGAGACCACTTGGACTAATTGTCATGATTTTTAGAAGTTTAATTTAATTATTAGAATTAATTGTTTGTTTTAAGTATTAATTATATATAAAATATTATATAAGTGAAAAATTAAATTTTATGTTTTTATTAAATCTCTCTAAGTTCAAGAAACTCAAAGAAACAAAATTTATTTTTTTGAGGTTTATATTTTAATTATTAGAATTATTTTAGTGAAAAATTAAAGAAAATTCATTTTAATACTTTAAAAATTAGTATCGACTTAGAAAATTAAGAGAATTATTTTAATTGGTCCCAAGTGATTAGGAAGCCAAATGTGACATTTTAGTGTATTTTAACAATTATGTAATTTTTATGATTTTTAATTAATTATTAATTATTTACATATTGAAAAATGGCTTAAAATTGAAATATTTACTTTAATTCCACTTTTACTTTTCTTAGGTTCCTGTGGTCATAAGGAGCTCCCAAAACCAATTTGGTAATTTTTTTTAAGTATGTTTTAATTATTATAATTATTTTAGTACCAAAAATGAAATTTTACTTAATTAATAAATTTTAGTGGTCAAATTAATTCTAATTGACTTAAAATTTTTATGGGAAGGTCCTCTTACATTAAATTGTAGTGGAGAATGATTTTTTGTGCCATTTATTTTTATATTTTGTCCAATTTAATTATATTTTATTTTTAGGGTTTAATGACAATTAGGGTTATTTTTAATGAGTTAAACCAAGTTTGTATTTTTCTTAGGGCTCTCTGACCACAATTAACCTACTAAAGTAATTTTTGTATTTTTTTAATGAATATTTTAGTTTTTATGATTTTTATACTAAAACAGGGACCATTAGCTTGAAAATTAAGAATCTATGGTTAGAGATGCTCTCTGACCTTGGAAAAATCAAGGGAGATACCTAACAACAAAGAGATCAAAAGCCCCATGGTCCCATGCCTTGGTGAAATTTCCATGTGAATGGAGAATTCAAAAAAGAAATACACTAATTAATTAATTAAAAATCACAAATGCATCAAACAAATATGAAATATTTCCACATTATTCTACTTTGTTCATTGTGCATGAGGGTATTTTTATTTTATTTTTATGATTTTTCTATAAAAAGATATGGATTTTTTTAGTTCTGATTATTTAAATAAATTTGAAAATCCTAATTTATTTACTTATCCAACTCAGCGCCAGCGCATCCTAGGCAGCTCCGAACCGTGGAAGTGTCTGTTTCTGGTTGGGCTCCGCCAGCTGAGTCAGCCCGCTGTTCCTGCACCAAGACATCGTACAACGCAGACTCAGTCGTTCGTCCGATACATGAGCGATCAGACTGCTCTCCATCATCCTCCCCAAGTACCCCATCCCATGAACTGTCCACCTTCTAACCCTAGTTTCTCCCTCGATACTCAACTAAATCTTTTTAGTTTTGTTCTTATAGATGCGTTTAGAATAGGAGAACACATATATATGGTTAATCAATTCCTAAATCGAGTCTATAAGCATCGAGAATTAAACTAGGCTCAGATTGACGGGAGAATTCAATACATTTTCCCAAGAGGTGTGGCCTCGATTTGGTGCTTCCAGAAGCTTGAGTTGAGTCCACAGAGCTCCTAGATGAAGCCTTGGGCAGTGTTGAATTGCCTAAACATGAAATCAATCGAGGCCGATTTGGGGTATTGATTGAAGTCTATGCTAGGGTGGTTTAGTGATGGGGCTTTTGTGGAGGAACTTCTTCTTTCACTCAGGGGATGGTTTGGGTGAAGTTAATTTGGATTCGGTGGAGTTTTAAGTGGTGTCCTATTTCAGGCTCAAACTTAGGCTGAGAAATTGGCTTTGGTCAGTAGTGAAGAGGGCGGGAAGATGGTTGGGTTGAACTTAAGAGGTCTTGAAGAAGCTCTGGGAACAATTTTGCTGAGTCTCCCAAGGAATTTGAACCTCTCTGCCCTTGGCCGTGGAGGGTTAGTTTAAATAAGGGAGGCCATCATGGCTACCACGGATGGCTGAGGTGGCTTGGAGGTTTCTTAGGTGGAGGGAAGAAAGGTGTAAGTGTCTAATTGGGTTGGTGCAGCTGAGATGGGTTCAATTTTGAGTTGTAGCCAAGGTGGAGCTCTTGGGTTTAGGTTTTCCGGCAGCCAATGTTGCCGGCCGGCCAGAGTTAGGTCACCATCCCACTAAGGTTAGTCAGTGGAGGGTAAATGTGAAGCCAATTGGGTCTATGCATGGGTAGAGGTGAATAATTTAAGTGGAAAGTGCTTTGGGCTAGATTGGTTCAACCATGGGTCTAGCCCCATTGGAATGAGCTTGGGTGACTCCCCATGGCTGACCAAGGTTAGGTGGATCAGCTGAAGTAGTGTGGAGAGGTCCCTATCCAAAGGATTTGGCTAAGCATGGGTCAGAGTGTGTCATTAAAAAGGTTAAAAACTATTTTATGGGAGCTTGAAAGTGGCTCCTCCTTTTTCCATTAATAGCTTGGTGAGGTGGCAGAGGCTCATATGGCTCACTTATGGCTTGGAGATGGCTTCAAGGCTTGTCCTTGGCTTGGTTAATTTGCATGAAAGGGATTTTTGGATTTATTGGGTATTTTTGTGGGGTTTGTCATGAGGCTTCATTTGGAATGACTTGATCTTGTATTTAAAACTTAGGGAATGATTTTGATTAAATGGATGATGGTAAGAAATTTCAAGCCTTGTGGGCCTTAGATTTGGGCTTTTGGAATTAAATGTGGGGGGCTTGGGCTTTGGAAATTCGGGGTGAATTTGGGCTAAAATTTGGGTTAATTAAATGTTTAAATTCGCGTAATGAGATGTCATGAAGAGTTTTGAAAGGATCTCAAGTGATTTTGAATTGAATTGGAAGGCCAATTTTGTGGAATTTGGACATAAAGTANAAATTTCAAGCCTTGTGGGCCTTAGATTTGGGCTTTTGGAATTAAATGTGGGGGGCTTGGGCTTTGGAAATTGGGGGTGAATTTGGGCTAAAATTTGGGTTAATTAAATGTTTAATTTGGCATAATGAGATGTCATGAAGAGTTTTGAAAGGATCTCAAGTGATTTTGAATTGAATTGGAAGGCTAATTTTGTGGAATTTGGACATAGGGTAAATTTGGGGATTTTGGGTTAGACTTGGGTTTGGGTGAAATTAAGCTTGCAATTGGGTCAAATTGCATTTTTATTTTATTTCAATTGGTATTAGGGATGTTGAATTTTGATTTGTAATTAAAATTGGGCAAGATTGGAGTCCATTTGTTTGACATTGGGGCTAATTTGGGGAAGTTGGTCCTTTAAGGGGAATTTTGGGCTTTTGGTCAAAATGGGTCAATTTGGCCAAATTGGGTCTATATGAATGGTTTAAATTAATTTTTGGGAAAATTGAGATGATTTTGGAGTTTTTGGGAATTTTGGAAATTTTGGGTCATGAGGGGCATTTTGGTAATTTTNTTAAAATTGGGCAAGATTGGAGTCCATTTGTTTGACATTGGGGCTAATTTGGGGAAGTTGGTCCTTTAAGGGAAATTTGGGGCTTTTGGTCAAACTGGGTCAATTTGGCCAAATTGGGTCTATATAAATGATTTAAATTAATTTTTGGGACAATTGAGATGATTTTGGAATTTTTGGGAATTTTGGAAATTTTGGGTCATGAGGGGCATTTTGGTAATTTGGGGGGTATTTTAGAAATTTGGTGAATTTTGATCAATTTGGGTCGTGGGGAGCATTATGAAATGATTTTTGAAAAAAAAGGGTAATTTAGGAAATTCTGGGAGNATTTTGGGGGTATTTTAGAAATTTGGTGAATTTTGATCAATTTGGGTCGTGGGGAGCATTATGAAATGATTTAAAAAAAAGGGTAATTTAGGAAATCCTGGGAATTTTGGCAAAAATTAGGGTTGTAGGGGTATTTTGGTAATTTTGATGAAAGTTTAGGCTACAATGGGTAGGTAAGCCATGAAGTTATTTTTAAGTCATGAGAACCATATGAGGACTCACTTTGGATGTTCACTATGTTATTCCTAACCCTCTTAGCCAAAGGCTAAGGGTTTGGGTCCACCCATATGAGCTCTCCAAAAGGAGTCAGAAGACTAAGGGTGCATTTGGGGCAGCTTATTAGCTGTGGCGGCATTTTGAAAATGCAGCCTCACCGNTCATGAGAACCATATGAGGACTCACTTTGGATGTTCACTATGTTATTCCTAACCCTCTTAGCCAAAGGCTAATGGTTTGGGTCCACCCATATGAGCTCTCCAAAAGGAGTCAGAAGACTAAGGGTGCATTAGGGGCAACTTATCAGCTGTGGCGGAATTTTGAAAATGCAGCCTCACCATTTGGATGCAATGTTCAGACAACTTATAGGAAAATGGAGTTTTTATTTTACATTAAACACGGACAGCAAGTATTTTAGGAAACATTTTTACTGGGTTTCCTTCATCACGTCGAGAGAGAAGAGTCCCTCCTCGTCGCAGGCCGAAGCATCCCTCGCCGAAGCATTCCTCCTCATTGAAGGTCGAAGCTTCCCTCCTTGTCGCAGGCTGAAGTCTCGCTTGTCCCAGGCCGAAGCTTCATCTTTGTTCACGACTTTTACAGAGAACACCAATACAATCGTAATTAGACCTAGCTGGTAAGTACGCCTCCTCCAGCGGAAAACCCTCATGATCAAAACACATCTTCGTGTTTACTTTCCTCCCGGCTCCGCCAACTTCCCCTTCCTTTGGCGAGCTTTCTCCAGTGATGCTTCACCCAAGTACGCCTCCTCCCCTCTTCTTCTTTTCCTTTGCGCATGTCAGGGAAAGAAAGGGAGATTTCGGGTAGGAGCAGAGATTTACATACATACAACTCAATTTTCCAACTTAATTAAATAAAATTAAATAGATTATCCAAAATAGGGGTAGAATGGTCNATCACGTCGAGAGAGAAGAGTCCCTCCTCGTCGCAGGCCGAAGCATCCCTCGCCGAAGCATTCCTCCTCATTAAAGGCTGAAGCTTCCCTCCTTGTCGCAGACTGAAGTCTCGCTTGTCCCAGGCCAAAGCTTCATCTTCGTTCACGACTTTTACAGAGAACACCAATACAATCGTAATTAGACCTAGCTGGTAAGTACGCCTCCTCCAGCGGAAAACCCTCATGATCAAAACACATCTTCGCGTCTACTTTCTTCCCGGCTCCGCCAACTTCCCCTTCCTTTGGCGAGCTTTCTCTTGTGACGCTTCACCCAAGTACGCCTCCTCCCCTCTTCTTCTTTTCCTTTGCGCATGTCAGGGAAAGAAAGGGAGATTTCAGGTAGGAGCAAAGATTTACATACATACAACTCAATTTTCCAACTTTATTAAATAAAATTAAATAGATTATCCAAAATAGGGGTAGAATGTTTATTTATCCAGAATCAGCTGTTCTCTAAACTCACAAACCAAACAGACAGACAGCTTATCCAGATCAGCTGCTTATCACCAGATTATTAGGATAAGCAGATTATCAGAATAAGCTGGATAAGTTGTAGCTGCCCCAAACAGACCCTAAATGAAGGGGTCCTAGGGTGTGTGAAAGTGTAGTGTGTGCAAGCTAGCCTAACCAAGGCCAGACCACCCAGGGTTAGTCTTAAGGCTTGGCCATCTTATGGGGACCCTCCTTGAGCCCCCTTATATTAACCCCACCTATTAAGTGCTAGAGGCTAGGACCAATATGTGGAGCTTCAAGTTGAGAAAAGAAGAATTTAGAATCACTAATAGTGAGGGTTCCTTTTCTAGCCCTCTAAGAATAGTCAACAGGAAAGTCTTATGGCTAGACCCTAGGCTACTAAGGAGGAAATTATACCTCAACCAAATTGAGGTCAACAAGTATAAACAATGTATTTAGCTCCAAGTAAATATAATCTAAATTTATTAAAAGCATATATTATTGACAATAGATCTTTTTTAGTTGTTGTGTAATTAATTTGAGCTTCATTAAGGGTTTTGCTGACATAATATATAACTTTAAAAATATTATCATATTTTTATCCTAAAACAACTCTAATAGCGTAGTCAATTGCATCACAGATTAATTCAAATGGTTCTTCCCAGTCATGTGAAACAATGATAGGTGCAGTAATTAACTTTTCCTTTAATAAATTGAAAGCTTTAAGACAATCATCATTAAAATCAAACTTAGTATCTTCTTATAAAAGATGGCAAAGAGGCTTAGCAATTCTAGCAAAGTCTTTAATATACCTCCTTTAAAATCCAATATGTCCTAGAAAACTTCTTATAGCAGTTACTGAATTAGGAGGTTGTAGTTCATCTATAATTTGAATTTCTGTCTCATCCACTTCCATACCATTTTTATAAATTTTATGTCCCAATATAATCCCTCCTGTGATCATAAATTGACAATTTTATCAATTGAGAACTAAATTCATTTCTTCACAGCATTTCAGAACCTTTGCTAAATGATCTAAGCCTGAATCAAAAGAGGTTCCAAAAACTTAGATATCGTCCATAAATACTTCAATTTCTTTCTTAATTAAGTCACAGAAAATAGACATCATACACATTTAAAAAGTTGCAGGTGTGTTACATAAACCAAATGACATTCTTCTAAATGCAAAA
>JXCR01145514.1:7062-20999 GCA_002079205.1 Phalaenopsis hybrid cultivar | reverse complement strand
AATTGACAATTTTATCAATTGAGAACTAAATTCATTTCTTCACAGCATTTCAGAACCTTTGCTAAATGATCTAAGCCTGAATCAAAAGAGGTTCCAAAAACTTAGATATCGTCCATAAATACTTCAATTTCTTTCTTAATTAAGTCACAGAAAATAGACATCATACACATTTAAAAAGTTGCAGGTGTGTTACATAAACCAAATGACATTCTTCTAAATGCAAAATTCCAATATGGACTTGTAAATGTAATCTTTACTTGATCCTCTAGAGCAATAGGTATTTGGAGGTAACCAAAATATATATCGAAAAAACAAAAGTATTCATGTCCTGCTAGTCAATCCAACATTTGGTCCAGGAAAGGTAAGGGAAAGTGATCCTTCCTAGTGACGGAATTTAATTTTTGATAGTTAATACAAATTCATCATCCAGTGACTCGTCTTGTTGGAATTAATTTGTTCTTTTCATTTATGACAACAATCACTCCCCCTTTCTTAGGAATACATTGAATAGGACTAACCCATTTACTATCTGAAATTGGATAAATAATCCCAGCATCCAACCACTTTAAAATTTCTATTTTTACCACTTCTTTCATCATAAAATTTAATCTTTTTGGAGGATCAACCATTAAAATTTTTTGCATGTAGATTGAAGAATTGATTCCTTTAATATCTACTAACGTCCAACCAAAAGCCTTTTTATAATTTCTTAATGTCTCCAATAATTTTTCTTCTTGATCTTTAGTTAATTTTGAGGATATTATAATAAGTAAAGTAGATGAATTTCCTAATAATGCATACTTTAAATGCATATGAAAAACTTTCATCTAAAGTTTAGGAGGTTTTTCATATAAAAGGATATAACTTTCAGTTTCACTATAAATTCCTTTCTGATTTAATATCACTTCATTTTTTTCTTCAGAAATGACTTCACATTTTTCTTGATATTGTTTAGCGATGATATAATCCAAAATATTCATCCTATAACATTTTTCCTTAATAAGATACCTCATTGACTTTAGAACATAAAATTTTACTTCCTTGTCACAAACTCTCATAGTTAACTCTCCTTTATACACACCAACCATAGGACGTCTAGTATCAAGAAAAGGTCTCCCCAAAATAATAGGAATTTCTTTATCTTCTTCCATGTCTAACACAATGAAATCCACGGGGATGATAAATTTATCAACTTTAAAAAGTACATCTCTATAAATCCTCTAGGATAAAGTAATAGATTGATCAACTAACTCAAGGGTTACAATAGTGGGAGAAATATTTCCTAAGTCTAACATTGAAAAAATTGATAAAGGCATGATATTAATGCTAGCTCCCAAATCACATAAGGTTTTTCCATAAAATATCTCTCCAATGGCACAGGGTATTGTGAAGCTACTAGGGTCTTTAAGCTTTTGTGGAAGATTTCAATTATTGCATTACATTCTTCACATACTACAATAGTGTAAGCTTCAAAATTCCTTTTCTTATTAAATAGATCTTTCATAAATTTGGCATAACTAGGCATTTGTTCCAAAACTTCTGTAAATGGAATATTGATTGTAAGCTTCTTAATTATCTCAAAAAAATTGAAATTTTTTTATCAAGCTTTTACTGTCTCAGTCTTTAAGGAAAGGGCGGTGATAGTCTTTCTAAATCATTTATAGTTGGAGAGACAGATTGTTCTGGGTCTTTAGAAATAGTTTTTTTAGGTTCTTCAATCTCTCTCTCAACTTCAATCTCTTTTTGACTTTCAATGTTTAATTCCTTTCCACTCCTAAGTTTAATAGCTTTAATTTGCTCTTGTTCTTTTCCTTTGTCATTAGGATTAATTTCAACATTACCAGGAAGTGTTCACTGGGGTCCATTGCTAAGTGCGTTAACAATTTGTCCCAGCTGATTCTCAATGTATCTTCTTATAGCACTTTAACTTTGCATATGATTACCCATTTGCAAAACTACTTCTTTTATAGAAAACTTCTTTTTCTTAAATTGTTGGTTGTTATAGCTAGGAGGATGAGAAGGTCTATAGTTAGAATTATCATGATTATTCCAGTTTCCTGTTGGGTTTGCTTGATTGTTCCCCCATTTCTGATTTCCACTACCAAAATTGTTCTAGCTAAAATTAGGGTGGTTTTTCCAACATGTGTTATAAAAATTTGAATATGGGTTATTAGGTTTATTAGCAACCGCATGTAATGTTTCTAATGATTGAGAATCATTGGTTTGTCCTAATAAATTTTCTTCACTTGCTTGAGGTATTTGAGAAAAAAATCATAACATAGTTATCAACTACGTAGATAACAAAGCAACTAGAGCAACTAAAATGGTTAAAGAATCATTATCATGAATAATAAACACTCTTTTTGGATTTACCTTTCTGAAGGCCATTTAAAATTATTAGTGGTCATTTCTTCAAATAAGGCACAAGCTTCATTAAATATGTTTGACAATAAAGATCCTCCAACAGCATCATCAATTATAGATCTAAAGGATCCTATTAAACCATTATAAAATGATCCTATTAAACCATTATAAAATTTTTGAATGATTAACCAGTCAGGTAAAGCATGATGTGGACACTTTCTAAGTAGTTCCTTAAATCATTCCCAAGCCTCATAAATTGACTCCCCTTCAAACTGAATAAAAGATGTAATATTATTTCAAAGCTTAAAAGTTTTTTAAGAAGGAAAATATTTAGCCAGAAAGTTTTGTGTCATTTCTCCACAAATTTTAATAGATCTAAGTGATAATGAGTTTAACCACATCGTATCTTTATCTCTTAAAGAAAAAGGAAAAAGTCTACATCTAATCACATCATTTGATAAGTCATCATATTTTGATGTAGCACAAAGTTCTAGAAAACTTGCAAGGTGTAAATAAAGATCCTCAGTTGGTGTTCCCCCAAACTAATTGTTTTGCACCATTTGTATTATTGCAGATTTAAGTTCAAATGAGTTAGTAGCTACAGCATGGATTTGAATACTTAAGTGAACTTCATCTATTGCATGGTTAGCATATTCCCTTAAAGATCTTTGTAAATTTTGATGTTCATTTTCATTAGTAAAAGTTTCAATGTTATTTTGTGAGGGTTTGCCATTTCTTGAAAATTATGAAGTTGTTTTTGCTTTCGAATTCTTCTTATGGCTCTTTCTAATTCAAAACTATAGGGTACTAAACCTTCAGATCCAGAACTTTGAGTACAAAAAGTAAAATTCAAAAAATAAATTACTCAAGCAATAAAATTAAAATCTTTTTTTTTTGGTTTTTTGAAATTTTTTTTTTAAATTTGAAATTTTTATACTTTTTGTAATTTTTGAACATTTCAAATAACTAAAAACTAAAATTTATAGCAATCAGAAATAAAGTTTTAAAAATGATTCCTAAAGAAGATATCTCTTTGAAAGTTCTGTTGTTCCATTGCTTCCCAGAGAATGATGCCAAAAACTTGACCCAACCTACAATTACACAAATAATTATACTCCTTAATATGCTAATAACTTGACCCAAATTATATTTAGCGGCTAGTGAGAACAAATGTAAAATGATTAAAGAAATAGCTTTCTCATTAGGGGTACTACGAAACTATACATATCATTTCAAGTAATATAGAGTTTTTTTTAAAAACCCCAGTATCGATCCCACGAGGAAGCCAACAATATGTAAACACCATATAGAAATTTTGACTCTAAGAAAACTTTACTTAAGATTGCAACAACTATCTAAAGATGAAAATTAAGTTTACTAAATTCTATAATATGCAAATAAATGTAAATGTAATAACTTAGACAATATATATAAAGATACTTTCTCCTTGCCAATAATTCATAATCTGTGAAGGATTTCAAAATTTACTTAGAAACTTATATATTGTATTGTAACAAATAAGAGCATACCTATTTCCTTACTTTCTTTTGAATTATTCAAAGAACATTGGTTAATCTAAAGTTAGTCTGCATGTATAGTAGTGTTGGGTAGGTTCTAGTCTCTCACTCTAAGATTACCCAGCGTGCCCTTTCTATAGGACCCACTAGTGACCTTTAGTTCCAATCTCTAGACTAAATTGTTAAAAGAATCTAGCCCGTCACTCTAGAAACATCAATTCTACACCCAACAAAGCTTATCTCGCTATTTATTTGCAAAACCCTTTAGATGATCACGATTGCTCTTTCCATGGTAGAATGTGATACTTACAAGTCAAGAAATCTTAGCCCCTTTCAGGTCTATAAGTTCCCCAACAAGTTTTATCAATACAAGTGGCCAATTTTTAAAGTAAGAAGGATCGATAAAAATATCATCACAATTTTTAGGAATAAAAGAAGTTCTAAATAAAATAAAAAATCACTTAGTTAATTACTTCATATTACAAGGAGAAAGAAAAGAAAATTACTCACGAAGCATGAGGATAACAAAACAAAACATATTTATAAAATTAAAGTCCATAATACATAACTTATGGATAAAGATACAAATACTTATCTATAATGTTCTCCCAAGAACTACTTTGAAGTTTGTTGACTTCTCTGACTCTAATAGCATTTACAAGACTCAAAAACTTACGAAATAACAAAGACTCACAAAGAAAACTTCTTACACACTTAACACACTCACATACTATAAGACTATCTAAATTTGACTCCCTTACCGTTTATAATTAATCCATATTTATAGAGCTTTAAAAATGACCAAGGGTTGCTTAAAAAATTTCTTTAAAATTTGGCCTCATTCAATGAATCTTCTAGAAAGTAACTGTGGCACCTAGGCGCCCAACCGTCATGCCTAGGTGTCAGCTAAGGTCTGCATTTAGCGCCTAGGCGCTAGTTTTGCTGGGTTGGTACTTTTCTTCTATTTGGTTTGTATGTATCTTTTCTTCTTTTTACTCATACACTCTTTTTTTTATGCCTTCAACCAAAAACATAAAAATACCTTCATTAAAACATAATATCCTAAATAATTCAGCATAAATTATACATAAAAAATAGGTAACTTTATGGTGAATCAACGCTGCCTTCCACGTCAACTACCACATGGGCCGCTCTTTATGAAACATTTCCTCGTTTGANAACACTCTTTTTGGATTTACCTTTCTGAAGGCCATTTAAAATTATTAGTGGTCATTTCTTCAAATAAGGCACGAGCTTCATTAAATAAGTTTGACAATAAAGATCCTCCAATAACATCATCAATTATAGATCTAAAGGATCCTATTAAACCATTATAAAATTTTTGAATGATTAACCAGTCAGGTAAAGCATGATGTGGACACTTTCTAAGTAGTTCCTTAAATCATTCCCAAGCCTCATAAATTGACTCCCCTTCAAACTGAATAAAAGATGTAATATTATTTCAAAGCTTAAAAGTTTTTTAAGAAGGAAAATATTTAGCCAGAAATTTTTGTGTCATTTCTCCCCATATTTTAATAGATCTAAGTGATAATGAGTTTTACCACATCGTATCTTTATCTCTTAAAGAAAAAGGAAAAAGTCTACATCTAATCACATCATTTGATAAGTCATCATATTTTGATGTAGCACAAAGTTCTAGAAAACTTGCAAGGTGTAAATAAAGATCCTCAGTTGGTGTTCCCCCAAACTGATTATTTTGCACCATTTGTATTATTGCAGGTTTAAGTTCAAATGAGTTAGCAACTACAGCAGGGATTTGAATACTTAAGTGAACTTCATCTATTGCATGGTTAGCATATTCCCTTAAAGATCTTTGTAAATTTTGATGTTCATTTTCATTAGTAAAAGTTTCAATGTTATTTTGTGAGGGTTTGCCATTTCTTGAAAATTATGAAGTTGTTTTCGCTTTCGAATTCTTCTTATGGCTCTTTCTAATTCAAAACTGTAGGGTACTAAACCTTCAGATCCAGAACTTTGAGTACAAAAAGTAAAATTCAAAAAATAAATTACTCAAGCAATAAAATTAAAATCTTTTTTTTTGGTTTTTTGAAATTTTTTTTTAAATTTGAAATTTTTATATTTTTTTGTAATTTTTGAACATTTCAAATAAGTAAAAACTAAAATTTATAGCAATTAAAAATAAAGTTTTAAAAATGATTCCTAATGAAGATATCTCTTTGAAAGTTCTGTTGTTCCATTGCTTCCCAGAGAATGGTGTCAAAAACTTGACCCAACCTGCAATTACACAAATAATTATACTCCTTAATATGCTAAAAACTTGACCCAAATTATATTTAGCGACTAGTGAGAACAAATGTAAAATGATTAAAGAAATAGCTTTCTCATTAGGGGTACTACGAAACTATACATATCATTTCAAGTAATATAGAGTTTTTTTTAAAAACCCCAGTATCGATCCCACGAGGAAGCCAACAATATGTAAACACCATATAGAAATTTTGACTCTAAGAAAACTTTACTTAAGATTGCAACAACTATCTAAAGATGAAAATTAAGTTTACTAAATTCTATAATATGCAAATAAATGTAAATGTAATAACTTAGACAATATATATAAAGATACTTTCTCCTTGCCAATACTTCATAATCTGTGAAGGATTTCAAAATTTGCTTAGAAACTTATATATTGTATTGTAACAAATAGGAGCATACCTATTTCCTTACTTTCTTTCGAATTATTCAAAGAACATTGGTTAATCTAAAGTTAGTCTGCATGTATAGTAGTGTTGGGTAGGTTCTAGTATCTCACTCCAAGATTACCCAGTGTGCCCTCTCTATAGGACCCACTAGTGACCCTTAGTTCCAATCTCTAGACCAAATTGTTAAAAGAATCTAGCCCGTCACTCTAGAAACATCAATTCTACACCCAACAAAGCTTATCTCTCTATTTATTTGCACGCCCTTTAGATGATCACTATTGTTCTTTCCATGGTAGAATGTGATACTTACAAGTCAAGAAATCTTAGCCCCTTTCAGGTCTACAAGTTCCTCAACAAGTTTTAACAATACAAGTGGCCAATTTGTAAAGTAAGAAGGATCGATAAAAATATCATCACAATTTTTAGGAATAAAAGAAGTTCTAAATAAAATAAAAAATCACTTAGTTAATTACTTCATATTATAAGGAGAAAGAAAAGAAAATTACTCACGAAGCATGAGGATAACAAAACAAAACATATTTACAAAATTAAAGTCCATAGTACATAACTTATGGATAAAGATACAAATACTTATCTATAATGTTCTCCTAAGAACTACTTTGAAGTTTTTTGACTTCTCTGACTCTAATAGCATTTACAAGAATCAAAAACTTACGAAATAACAAAGACTCACAAAGAAAACTTCTTACACACTTAACACACTCACATACTATAAGACTATCTAAATTTGACTCCCTTACCGTTTAGAATTAATCCATATTTATAGAGCTTTAAAAATGACCAAGGGTTACTTAAAAAATTTCTTTAAAATTTGGCCTCATTCAATGAATCTTCTAGAAAGTAACTGTGGACCTAGGCGCCCAACCATCATGCCTAGGTGTCAGCTAAGGTCTGCATTTAGCGCCTAGGCGCTAGTTTTGCTGGGTTGGTACTTTTCTTCTGTTTGGCCCATTTTTACTCCTTTTGTATGTATCTTTTCTTCTTTTTACTCATAAACTCTTTTTTTTATACCTTCAACCGAAAACATAAAAATACCTTCATTAAAACATAATATCCTAAATAATTCAACATAAATTATACATAAAAAATAGGTAACTTTATGGTGAATCAACGTTGCCTTCCACATCAACTACCACATGGGCCGCTCTTTATAAAACATTTCCTCGTTTGACTCCTCCTTCGCCATTGAATTGATACACGCGTGAATGCACGACATCCGTTCATTGTCCCCATATGTTCAAAACTGAGAATTGCTCGTACTAAAATGCTTCAATCTTGCTCGATACTCAACCAAATCACTCGTGATTTGTTGATATAACTTCATCTAATCAAGATAAACACATCCATATGGCTAGATACATTTGAAATTAACATTCTCTTCACAATTTATGAAACTGAGCACGATTTTAGGGCTTGTGATCTATAATTTAGCCCAAGAGATGAGGCCTCAATTGGGTTAGTTTTAGCAGTTTGTTTTGACTCCAAGAAGCTCCTCCAAGCACTAATTTGAGCTGCGGTTGAGCCTAGGATNCATCTAATCAAGATAAACACATCCATATGGCTAGATACATTTGAAATTAACATTCTCTTCACAATTTATGAATCTGAGCACGATTTTAGGGCTTGTGATCTATAATTTTGCCCAAGAGGTGAGGCCTCAATTGGGTTAGTTTTAGCAGTTTGTTTTGACTCCAAGAAGCTCCTCCAAGCACTAATTTAAGCTGAGGTTGAGCCTAAGAATGAGTTCAATCAAGGGGGTAATGCAAACCTGGTTCTAGAAGTGGGTTAGAGTGCTCAACAGAGGGGGGTATTGATGGGAAAGTTTCTCATTTGGCCTAAGGAAGCTTTTGGGTGGTTTAATTTGAGCTTTGGTGGATTTTAATGGAGTGATAGAAAAGTTCTAATTTCTAAACTCAAATTTGAGCTCTGATAGTGAGTTTCAATGGGGGAAAATAGTCAGATTGGTCTTAGTAAGACTAAGGGAAGCTCTGTGAGCAATTTAAAGGCCTCTCCCTAAGCAAATGAAAGCACCCTCCTCTTAGCCATAAGGGGGAATTTAAATAGAGGGGGATCGAGGGCTTAATTGTCCAAGTGAGGGGGTGGAGAAGGGAGCATAAGTGTAGAACTAAACGACTCTAATGACCGATGGGGTTGAGCCACATTGGATGGGTGTAATGGGGTTCAAACCAAGGGGAAGTCTCTCTCCGTTTTGGGTTTTCTAACCACTAAATCGATCGACCAGGCCAAGGGAGGTGGCTAGCTAGCTGAGGGAACCAGGAGGAGGTTTAATGGTGATTAGGATTGGGGTTTGATCACTTTAGCTCAAGCATTGATCACTTGACCNGCTCAACAGAGGGGGGTATTGATGGGAAAGTTTCTCATTTGGCCTAAGGAAGCTTTTGGGTGGTTTAATTTGTGCTTTGGTGGATTTTAATGGAGTGATAGAAAAGTTCTAATTTCTGAACTCAAAATTGAGCTCTGATAGTGAGTTTCAATGAGGGAAAATAGTCAAATTGGTCTTAGTAAGACTAAGGGAAGCTCTATGAGCAATTTAAAGGCCTCTCCCTAAGCAAATGAAAGCACCCTCCTCTTAGCTATAGGGGGGAATTTAAATAGAGGGGGTTCTAGGGCTTAATTGCACAAGTGAGGGGGTGGAGAAGGGAGCATAAGTGTAGAACTAAACAGCTCTAATGACCGATGGGGTTGAGCCACATTGGATGGGTGTAATGGGGTTCAAACCAAGGGGAAGTCTCTCTCCATTTTGGGTTTTCTAACCACTAAATCGATTGACCAGGCCAAGGGAGGTGGCTAGCTAGTTGAGGGAACCAGGAGGAGGTTTAATGGTGATTAGGATGGGGGTTTGATCACTTTAGCTCAAGCATTGATCACTTGACAAAAAATGAGAAGGAATCCCACAAATCATGGGATCCTTGGACCATGGCACCTCTAGGGTGTGCTAAGAGCATTTAGGGTGGTTCTTAGGCTCCAATTGGCAGCTAAGGTGGTTCAAGGTGGGTTAAAACATGTGGCTCCAAGTGAGTTTATGGTTTAGGTTCTAAATTTGGTATTTGGCTTGGACTTGGGTTTGGACCTGGCAAGAGCTTGGGTCCNTGGCAGCTAAGGTGGTTCAAGGTGGGTTAAAACATGTGGCTCCAAGTGAGTTTATGGTTTAGGTTCTAAATTAGGTATTTGGCTTGGACTTGGGTTTGGACCTAGAAAGAGCTTTGGTCTAGCCCAATTGAATGATCAAATTTGTGTGGGACATTGTTATAAAGCTTTTGAGAACCAATTGGGTTGAATATTGAGTGGTTATGAAGTTTAATTTCGAGGAATTTGGACTTTGGGGTAAAATTGAGGATTTTGACTTGAGTTAAATTTGGGTTAGGCTTGAGGCTAAGTTAAGGCCAATTGAAGCTATCATTTGTTCTAGAAGGATGTTATGAAGAATTTGGAATCAATAATTGAGAAAATTGGATAGGTTAGGGGGTTTAATTTTATGGAAATTTGGCTTAAGGTCAAATTGGGGGTTAAAATTGGGCTTGAAATTTGGGTTTGGAATTGAGTTCAATTGGACTTGAATTTGGTTTCAATTGGGTTTAAACATGATAAATTTGAGTTTAGATTTAAAATTGGGGAATTTTGAAATTAATTTGATGGAAATTTGGGGTGATTTAAGGTAATTGGGCCTTAAAGAACAAAATTTTGGTTTGGGTCAAAATTGGTCAAATTGGACTTCATGAGTGGTCAAGAATGGTTTTGGAAGTGTTTGAAACAATTTTGGAGATTTTGGAAAACTTTGGGCCACCAAAGGCATTTTCGTAATTTTGGGGGTATTTTGGGAATTTTGAAAAATTGTGGGTGTTTCAGGCAATTTGGATAGTTTGAAATGGTTTGAAATGATTTTGGATAAAATTGGATAATTTGGGAAATTTTTGAAAATTTAGGGTTTCAGAGTCAATTTGATAAATTTGGGAAAGTCTGGGGGCAAAAGGCCAAAATTAGGTATTTGGATAAAATGTGATCAATTAAAGCTGCTAGTCATAAAATTACCCTTATATTGCCATGAGACCCATATGTTGGTCTTAAACAAACCCTAGTCTAGGGCTAAAGGTTTGGGGGACCATTCACATTAGTTTCCAAGTGAATGGAGGAACCAGGCTAAGTAGGAGTAGGTTGGGGTTGAGGTTGTGAGTGGAGGCGAGGGGTTCAAGTGTTTGTGTGCAAGACTGACCAAAGCCACACAACCCAAGGTTAACCCTAAGGCCAAACAATCCTATGGGGACTCGCCTTGAGTTCCCTCATATTGGCTTCATCTACTCAGTGCTAGAAGTTAGAACTACAGGTGGAACTTCAAGATAAGCAGAGAAGAGTTTTAGAATTTCTCATGGTGAGGGTTCCATGACTAGTTTTCTAGGATAGTTAATAGAAAAGTCATATGGCTAGATCCTACGCTTCTGAAGAGGAGACTAGACTTCAACCAAAAATGACGTTAACGGGATCGAATATCTAAGTGTGGTGTAAAAAAACTAACACTTCAGTGCGTCAGAGTTTTTGAGAAGGAAGATGGACAACTCAAAAGAAGCTATGTGGTCGGCTGGATTGTGATGACCTTGTAGGGTTCCAAAGTTGAAACTTTGAAATTCTCTATGTGCTCAAAATCAGAGTTTTGCAGTGAGAACACATTCTTTCACTAACAGTAGACCTGCCCTCACCCAAGTCATGGACATTCGATGCAAACACAGCACTATCCTGATTGTCAGACTCTTCAATTCTTTCTGCTCCCGAGTCTTTCATTAGCTTGGGGATCAAGTTCTTTCTGAGGATTTGGTTCTTCGGGAGCATGCACTCTTCCTTCAAGATGCATGTTGGTCAATTCTAACATCTATCTCACCATTTAATCTTGGAGGTCCTAAATCTATTGTTGCATAAATTCTCTCATGTACTCCATGTTTGAGGTTTCTTACTGATGAGTTCCATCTATATGAAATGCTCCTCTTCTTATTGATGGCATGATTCCATACTCACCATACATTTTAGAATGTTGAATTTAATTATCCTATAGATCACACCCAAAGTACAGAGCATTGGATGAAAGAGAAGAATAGAAAGAGAGAGAGAGAGAGGAGGGGTAATAGAGCTCACAGTAGCACCAATTTAGATAGTGTAAATTTAGTAGTCCTTTATTTAAGAAATGACCCCATATTTATAAGTTCTAGGGGTATCAAGTAGCATTACATGTTTGTCCTTATTTAAAAGGAACATTACAAGTCATTATTAAACCTTTTCATATTTACAACCGACTCTAGAACCCTTTAATATTCATAACTGACATTTAAATTATTTGATAATCATAACTGTTTGAGGTAGGGCATTTAATGGTTTGTTGGCGTTGTCATTGGGTCCTCTATGAATCAATGGGTCGGTTGAAAGGTCTACAGTTGATTGCAAGACCTTCGATTGCCCTTCTAAAGAGAATCTTAGTAGAGGCCTCTTGTCATTAGTGTGAACTTGGACTAATCAAGCAGATGGTGAATCACCGTATTCTGACGGACAAATCTCCTTGGACTAGGGGCCTTCTTCAGAGGATCATAATGATATTCCGCGAGGGGCCCTTTAACCATCTTTATGAAAAGTTTGGAAATCATTTGAGAGAGCTGGTTATGAATGAGTGTCCCTCAGATTCGGTGCCACATATTCTTTCATTCGGGTTGTGCTTCCGTTTAGTCCACAAATAGTTACTACCAAAGAAAATGACACTTGACGCTTTTGTTTTTTGACAAACCGAGTGCAATCATTTTTTTGTTTTTAAGCAAGGCCCATTGCATTTCTCAAGATTTGTACAATCAAAGTACAATTAACTTGTTTTTAAAAATATTCAACACATCCAAATATTATTTTGATAATTTTTAAAAAGAGCAAAACATATCATAAATTATTAAACAAGTTTTATTTTAAAAAATAAACATAGATATTATAAAATAAAATAAAAAATAAAAGTGGCTTTTTCAAAAAAAATAAATAAATAAATAAAGTGACTCCAACAACCTTCGTGATTCATAAATCAATTGCCAATTATGAGTACCATCTCCATCCACCTTGTACTGCCATAACCTTTTCAGAAAATAGAATTTAGGTGTACACTGTATCTTGCTTTTGTATAAAAGTTTACCCCCATCATTTTACTCATGAAGAACTTCTCATTTGAAGTTATTTGTCTTGAAATATATCATCGATCCTATGCATAGTTTATTAAAAATAAATGATTAGTTTTTTCTGCTTTAAAAAACTATAAAATGCATTGACAGTTGGACCTGTAATGACTTAAATATACACTAAAAGCCTCATTAATTAATCCGTGTAAAGTTTTTTTTTCTTATCCTAAAACATACAAAGAGGTCCATATAANTTTGAAGTTATTTGTCTTGAAATATATCATCGATCCTATGCATAGTTTATTAAAAATAAATGATTAGTTTTTACTGCTTTAAAAAACTATAAAATGCATTGACAGTTGGACCTGTAATGACTTAAATATACGCTAAAAGCCTCATTAATTAATCCGTGTAAAGTTTTTTTTTCTTATCCTAAAACATACACAGAGGTCCATATAATCTAAATACATGCCCAGGTTAGATAGCATATATTAGTTCGAGAAATCACGTCCAAAACTATATATAGTCAGGACAAAACAAAAATTAAATATACAAAAATTTATTTTCAATTGTAGCACTCCCGGAATCATAATAAATTAAAAGAAAGGGTGATAAATCCATTCAAAATTTGCATTAATTCCCGACATAAATAGAAGATAAATTCTTATACATGATTACAGNTTTCAATTGTAGCACTCCCGGAATCATAATAAATTAAAAGAAAGGGTGATAAATCCATTCAAAATTTGCATTTCATTCCCGACATAAATAGAAGATAAATTCTTATACATGATTACAAAGAGTTTATTCATGATGGGGGGTAATTCTGCGTCACATCAATCCAATGGCCCTATCCTTTCACAAATTTCTCCGCTTTAGTATTAGTCTCCGGACCACCAGCTCTAGTACTTTCCAGGCCTTCATTATTCATCAGTTCCCATATCACATTACTCATCTCCCCCATCTCCTCTCCACAAGGTTCAAACTCAGCCGCACCTTCCTCTGCACTACAACTAACTGATTCGTTCTCGGACCCAAGCAAAGTCTCCATTTCCCAAACTATTTGGAGTTCTTCAGCCGTTTGCAAGGTCTCTGAACGCTTCTTCTTGCTTCGGCTTCTAAGTACAAGCTGCTGAATAAAAAAAGGGTTTCTAAGAGCTCTTGCCATGAACGACAATGTATTCTTTTGCATGCGTTCACTG
>JXCR01145513.1:311202-339557 GCA_002079205.1 Phalaenopsis hybrid cultivar | reverse complement strand
AATTGAGGGGCATCTCATTTCTTCTAGAAATATTGCCTATTCGTTGACATCTATCACAAGTTGTAATATAAACATTAACATCTCTAAAGATAGTAGGCCAATAGAATCCAGATTATAAAATTTTGTATGCTTTTTTATCAACACCAAATGTCCCCCAAAATCAAATTATGACATTTTTGGATAATTTCATAAGTCTCTTCTAAAGGTACACATCTTCAAATAATCATATCCTTTTCTTGTTTATATAAAAATGGGTCATCCTAAAAATAAATCTTAGCTTCATAAATAAATTTTCTCTTTTGTTGGTTTGTCATTCCATAGGGTATAATATCATTAACAAGAAAGTTTACAATGTTGGCATACCACAGAACACACCACTCTTTAACATTGAACAATTTTCATTTGGAAAATGTTCATTAATTTCTTTTTCAAAACAGAGTGATTTTTCTAACTCAAGTTTGGACAAATGATCAAGAATTTAGCATCTTTTTTTTTCATTAAGTACTTAATACCAGAAAGATCTATATGCACTATGCAATANATTAAGTACTTAATACCAGAAAGATCTATATGCACTATGCAATAAGTTCCAATCAAATATGATCTAAATTTACCAAAGGCATATACTATTGCTAATAACTCTTTTTTAGTTGTTGTATAATTAATTTGAGTTTCATAAAGAGTTTTACTAGCATAGTAAATTACTTTGAAAGTTTTACCATATCTTTATCCTAAAATAGCTCCAATAGCATAATCACTAGCATCACACATCAGTTCAAAAGGTTTTTCCCAATCTGGTGAAACTATAACTGATGGAATGACTATTTTTTTTAATAACTCAAAACCTTTTAAGCACTCATCATCAAAATTAAAAATTGCTTCTTTCTTCGGTAAATGGCATAAAGGCTTAGCAATTTTTGAAAAGTTTTTAATATATTGTCTGTAGAATCCAACATGTCCTAAAAAAATCTTAATTTCCCTTACATTTGCTGGATAAGGTAAATTAGCAATCACTTGAATTTTAGTAGGATCTACTTCCATACCATTTTCTGATGTTTTATGTCTTAATACAATTCCTTCTGCTACCATGAATTGGCATTTTTCTCAATTTAGGACTAAATTTGTTTATTCACAATGCTTAAGAAATTTTGATATTGTTATAAACATGAGTCAAATGAAGTTCCAAACACTAAAAAATCATTCATAAAGACTTCAATCCCTTTTTCAATTACATCACAAAAAATTGTCATCATACATATTTAAAATGTAGCAGGGGTATTACATAATTTAAAGGGCATTCTTCTAAAAGAAAATGTACCATAAGGACTGGTAAAAGTTGTTTTCTCTTGATCCTCAAGATTTATTTGAATTTGGTGATAATCAGTACATCCATCCAAAAAACAAAAGTATTTATGCCCAGCTAGTCTATCCAGCATTTGATCGAGAAAGGGTAGTGGAAAATGATTTTTACTAGTGGTGAGATTTAATTTTCTATAATCAATGCATATTCACCACCCTATGACTTGTTCAGTAGGTATTAGTTCATAATATTCATTCACAATCATAGTTACTCCTCCTTTCTTAGGAACGCAATAATTGGACTAATCTATGCACTATCTGAAATAGGGTAGATAACTCCAGCATCTAACCACTTTAAAATTTCTTTCTTTATAACTTCTTTCATAACAGGATTCAATCACCTTTGAGGATCAGCCCTGGGTTTGCAGCTCTCTTTCATATGAATTCTGTGCATACAAATTGAAGGACTGATTCCTTTAATATCAGTTATTGTCCATCCAAATTCTTTCTTAAAATTTTTCAAAATTTTCGTCAATCTTCCTTCTTCTTCCATCGTTAACTTTGAGGAAACTATAACTGGTAAAGTAGAGGAATCACCTAAAAATAAATATTTTAAATGATGAAGAATTAACTTCAACTCAAGTTCTGGAGGTTTTTCTATTCATGGACAAAATGATTTATCTTTTTCTATCGTGTCCAAAATTTTGAAACTTTCTCAAACGTAGTTTCAATCTTCCTTAAAAAGATCTTCACATTGATCTAATTCCTCTTTTTGCTCGTGTTCCAAACCTCTTAATTTATATCTTTCTTCATAATTAGTTTTGAAATGACATTCACTCAAATATATTATAACATCCATTCTATAACACTCGTCTTCTTTTCCTTTTGTAGGATACTTCATTGATCTTGAAATGTTAAAGTAACAATTTGATCATTGACGCACATTGTTAATTCCCCTTTCTGCACATCTATCATTGTTCTTTCTGTGGCTAGGAAAGGTCTCTCCAAAATGATAAGTATATCTTTATCTTCCTCCATATCCAGCACAATAAAATCAACAGGAAAGATAAATTGATCCACTTTCATTAGGACATCTTGTTCAACTCCTTTAGGTTACGTTATCGAACGATCTGCTAACTGCAGAGTTACAGTACTAGGGATTATTTCTCTTAATCCTAATCTTTTAAATATTGATAATGGCATAATGTTAATTCTTGCACCTAAATCACATAAAGCTTTCACATAAAATTTATCTCCTGTCACACATGGAATTATAAAGCTACCAGGATCCTTAAGCTTTTCAGGAAGCTTTTTCTGAATAATTGCACTACACTCCTCACTAAGTGTAACATTCTCATTATCTTCAAATTTCCTTTTCCTGAATATCTTTCATAAACTTTACATAGCTTGGCATTTGTTCTAAGGCTTCAGCAAATGGAATATTAATTGCAAGCTTCTTAAAAGTTTCCATAAATTTTGAAAATTGCTTATCCAACTTCCGTTGACTAAGTCTCTAAGGAAATGGAGGTGGTGGTTTTTTTCAAATCAATTTTCAGGAGATAAATAGGTCTTTAAGAATCTTTTGGAGTGCCCTCTTTGATTCTTCAATTTCTTCTCTCTCTAATTCAGTTTCATTTTGACCCCTACCTTCCAACTCTCTTCCGCTTCTATGTTGAACGGCTTTTACTTGCTCTTTATTTTGATCTTTTAGATTTATTTCAGTATTACTAGGAAGTGTTCCTTGGGATCTATTACTTAATGAATTTGTAATTTGTCCAAGTTGATTCTCAATATTTCTAATTGAAGCTCCTTGACTTTGTAACTGGTTTCTCATTTTTAACATCACTTCTTCTATAGACAACTTCTCCATAAATTGTGGATTACTATTGAAACCTGGATGGTAAGTAGATCTATAATTATTATTCCCTTGGTTGTTCTAGTTTCCCAATGGGTTTACTTGATTCCTCCCCATTGTTGACTATTATCAACCTGTTGACCTCACTTTTGGTTGAGGTTTAGTTAATTTCCTCCTTAGTAGCCTAGGGTCAAGCCATAGAACTTTTCTCTTGACTATTCCTAAAACACTAGAAAGAATCTCTCACCATTAGAAACTTTATATTTTTGTAATTTTGGTCAATTTGACCATTTTGACTAAAACTCCCAAATTTCCTTTAAAGGCCCAATTTCCATAAATTCACCTCAAATGTCCATCAATTTGGCCCCAATTCCCCTCAATTTAAATTATAAACTCAAATTCATCTTCCATTGATCAATTAAAACCAAATTCAAGCCTAATTGTCCCATGCTTTGAGCTCAATTTTGATCAAAACTAAAACCCCCAATTTTAACCATATGACCTAATCTCACCAAATTGAACCCCATAGCCTACTCAATTTGCCCCAATTTGAATCTTAAACTCTTCATAACACTCCTACACACAAAATTGAACTTTCAATTGGCCTTGGTAAAGCCTAAATTTCACTTAATTTTAACCCAATTTCAAAATCCTCAAATTGGTTGTCTCCAAATTCCACCAAATTGAATGACGTAACCCCAAAATTGACACCCAATTAATGTTGAAAACTCTTCATGACATTCCTATAGACCATTTTCAACCATTAATTTGGACTTAGCCCAACCTTATCCAAACCTAGATCCATGTCTAGTCCAACATGCCCAAATTGACCAAAATCCCAAAAATCCTTCAAATTGAGCTTCCAATTGAACTTAAATTACTTCAATCCTTCAAAAAAAAAATCTTCATGACAATCATTTACACGATTTTGATCAATCAATTGAGCTCGAATTCATGGCTAGCCTAACCAAACCAAACTTTTAGCCATTTTGACCCAAATTGGACCCATGCACCAAAATTGACTTAGCCATCCTAAAGTCACCAAATTAAGGTCTCCACAGCCACTAAGCACACCTTATTGACCAGGCTAAACCTCTTAAAACTACCCAAGTGAGATATGGACTAAGGGTTCCCTAATTTAAGGAATCTTATCCCATTTATGGGCCTTAACCAAAATATCTCCCTCGTCATCACTTGTCATTGAGGTTTAATCATAATTAAGCCTCCCTCTGGCTCACCTGACCACCTAGCCACCACCACTGGCTCTGTTGGCCAGCCTAGTGGCCACAAAATGCCAAAATTGAGAGCCACTACCCCTAAATCAAACCCAATTTCAACCATAGAGGCCACCTCATCCCAATGGCTCTTTAGAGCTCCTCAGCCCTCCACCTAAGCAACTCTTTGCACCCATAAATTGGACCTGAGCTTCTCTTTAAGCTCCTCTATTTAATCAGCTCTTCCATGGCTAAAGAGAGGTGTGTGGAATTTTTTTTTGGAAACTTTGTCAAAATCTCACCAAAGACTCTCCAAGCATCCCTAAGCTCAAGCCAACCATCTTTCCCCTCAGATTCCCACAGTGGGAGCCCAATTTTGAGCTCAAACTTTTAGCTTAAACCAGGACATCTCTCCACAGTCCACCAAACTTAAATTAATTGTACACACACTATCCCTAGAGCAAGAGGAGTTGATTCCACATCAGACCCACTCTGAAACAGCTTTTAGGATAGCTCTAGACCAACAACTGAAATCCACCTTGATCGAATTCATACCTAGACAATTCATCAGGGCATGTAACTTCATCTGGATGATTGTTAGACCCAATCAAAGCTACCACAACCATTTGATTGAGGCGTCCTCTCTTAAATAAAGGTATTGAGCTCTAACCCTAGCCCGAGCTTTTTTTGATTCTCCATTTGTAATGGCTTGATTTCATACTTGATTAACCATATAGATGTGTTCATCTTCAGTGGATGAACGTTTAGAAACAAACTCCATGTGATTTCTTTGAATCTAGATGAAAATTTTAAGGTTTTAGTGTGAACGGCTTAGAGTTAGGTCATTCGAGGATGATGAACGAATGTTGTCCGATTGCGCGTTTATTCAATGGATGGTCCTAATGAAGCCGATCAAGGATAGGGTACGTGAACCTTGGGCTAATGAGGTGACTACGTGGCTGGCGACATCAAATGGCAGAGCACCGTGTGGAGACTTCGGAGCGGACAAGGATGAGTTGGCATTGCGTGGATAAGTAGATAAATAGGGGGATTTTTTATTTATTTTAATTCCTGATCTTTGAAAATTCATAAATTTGCATAAAAAAATCATAAAAATAAATGGAAAATACCCTCTTGCTCAGTGAGCAGAGGAGAATAATGTGGATTAAAAATAAAAATTATTTGTTAAACATATGATTTTTAATTAATTAAATACCCTCTGTGGTATTTTATTTCTCCATGATTAAAGAAGGCTCACCATGACTTGAAATTTTTAAGGTTCATTCCTCATGACAGAGGCTATGTCTTCTGATTTTTCCAAGTTCAGATGACATCTCTATGATTCTCCATATATATATTTGTGTGTGTGTGTGTGTGTAAATTAAAATGTCCTTCTGAAGCGAGCGACAGGATTTTAATTCCGCTGACTGAAAGCTTCCAACAGGCAACTTCGTGACCCAAAATAGTGTTGACAACTCCTAGCGGCTCCGCTGGGGAATTGTTTTTCTCTCCATATTGATCAATAAATATTATCTTCATATATCGGTAATGTTTCCATGTCCCTTATGGACCAAATTACCCTTCTTCCGTTAACATACTTTACCCATTTCTTTCTTGGGTAAGTACGGTATACTCTTTTGGACTTCTGGACCGTCTATTCGACAACCTTTGAAAGGAGAGGTTCTGGAGACCATTAAGGACTTCTTAATCTTTGTGTGGGTTTGGACCCCAACAGGTGTGTTGGTGGACTAGTATCACTTGGGCATTGTACGTTGTTAAGATTGGTCCCGCACTAGGTCCTAAACTTCACTTTTTCCCTTTTGAGTTTGATTTGCTATTTTGTAAATTAAATCAGATTATGTCGTGATGCACGTGCTCTTTAATTTTCCTTATATTATTTAAATCTTTCTACTTTAAAGCTATTTTTTACTAAAATTTTAAAATCTCCATAAATTAAATAAGGACTTACCGTGTCTACAGATCGACCTTTGTTAATATTTAGTGCTCGCACTAAGACTACGAGGTTTTGGCCAAATAGCTAACCCCAGAGCTTTCTTTTTTGAAGATGCTGCAATGGCGTTCCCAACTCTCACTTTTTTGCTGCAACCTGCCGATGAGATGTGATGCCCGCAATGTCACTCCATCAAGTTTTGAGCAGGATTTGAAGATCTCGAGGTCGTTCCCGAGAAAAGCCCCAATCGTCATAATGAAGGTCACCGCTCTAGAGGTTCAAGAACCGTCTGCTAAATTTAACCTAAACTGCCCTCAAGGCTTCCCTTATTACAATAAGGTCAAGACTACTACCACCATGGCACCTACCAAGCCAGCTGTTCTCATTTCTGCTAAGGGAAAAGAAGTTATGATATTTGAAGACCCGACTGAAGGATTGGTTGCCTCTTCGTCAGTGTTTGAAATTAGATCAAGTTCGAGGACTGCACCATTAATTTGAACTTAAAGGAGAAACCGCAACAAGAAGATTCAAAGGACTACTAAAGCTCGGATTTCTAAGGAAGTATCTGTTGATGAAGTTCCTCACCAGGAAGAGTTAGAATTATCGGAGACCTGCCCACTTCTGCAAGGGAGTAGTTTTTATCCCTTAATGCATACTAAGGGGTATGAAATTATTTAAAAGATCACCGCTACTTTACCAACACCTCATGGACATGGTGGGGAGAGAAAGAAGCCTGCTCCTATCACCCAAGTCAGTTCAGTTTTCTAGAGACTAGCTGCCAAAAAAGGTTGTTCAGTTGGCAAGTTACTCAAACGAGTGGGATGTGCAGTACCCCCTCGCATGAAGAAAGAAATTTTAAAGGATGTCAGATCTACCAGACGATCTCAAAAATCAATTGAAGCTTTGTCTACTCGCATTCCTGTCTGGTTCCTCTTAGGGAACATAGTTGATACTACCATTGTTACCACCAATTCTACTGCCACTAGACCCGTAGGATGTCGACCAGTTAAGTCACATTTGGGTCCGAAAATTCTACCAACTACCTGTCATAAGGATACTCTTAAAATTCTGAGGGATAAGACAAAGAGGTTATTGATCCAACTTTTTTGTTGCAATATATTGTGTAAAATTTAAATAAATATAATTAATTAATATTCAGATTCTACGCAAGTATACATATCGTTATTAAATAATATTGGACTTTCTATTTAAGCCCCAAGTATTGATCCTACGGGGAAGGTTTAAATTGGAAATGATAAATTTGCTAGAAAATTCACAGAAAGTCAGTTGAAATCACTGTCACTAATTTTGTTTAAATTAGAAATGATAAATTTGCTAAGAAATTCACAGAAAGTCAATTGAAATCACTGTCACTAATTTCCACAGAAAGTCAATTGAAATCACTGTCACTAATTTGAATTGTTGAGATGTAATCAAAATTAAAATTTTAAACTATTATCAGATCAAATATGTAAAATTTAAAACAGTAAATACTAATCTATTAACTATGTTTATGTAACGAAGATTCTTATGTGAAAAGCATCCTACCCACTACAATGAGGCTATGGTAAAATGAGATGAGATAAATGTTCATAATATGTATTGTACCAAATAGGAGCAAATTTAATTTTGTACCCTGATACAGTGCATAAAAAATCATTAGTTAATCTCAGTGTTTAGTCCCTAAATTTGTGGTCAGGCTATGAGGATACCGGCTCCCACTCTAGAGCTCCCATTTCCCTTCACCTGAAGGCTAGCTTTGGCTTCAATTTTTAAACACTAAGACTGAATTAAAGATTTTGGTTTGTCACCCTAAAGGTTCTCCAATTCTACAACCAACAGAGAATATTTCTCTATTTTTTTGCATTTAATTCCATAAACGATGTTCTCCTTCATGGAATCAAATGTGATTCTTACTCTATTGTATAACTCATAATCCATTTCTCGCATTATATGTTTCACAATACATTTTAACAATTTAATTGGTCATATCAAAAAGTAAATTAAGTTCAAAGTTGAAAAATCATCACAATTTATTTTACACTTTAATATTGTCACTTTCATATTATCTCTTCATTTCACCATATCTCAGAGTTGGGAGAAAGATAGAGGGAACTACTAAGACTTCATGAGAAAAAAATAATAAAACACAAATTTCATATATAAAAGAAAGTTCATACAACACTGATAAAAAAATAATACTTATCTGGAAACTCTTTCTCAAAACAAATCTTTTGTAGTCTTTCCTTAGAAATGCAGGAAGAAGATATCTCTCACTTTTCTCCTTCTCCAACACTCTTACAAAAAGTTTCACACTAAATCTCACCACAAAAACTCTAAACTATGAAAACAAAATCACTAATTGACTCTAATATGGAAGTAGAATGGAATGATGCGGTGCGAAAAATGAAAGTAGAGGAGTGAAAACCGTAGAGGAGCCCATTTTCTAATGAAATTTGGCCCCAAATAGAGCCCAAGGTCGGTTCTCCAAGAGGTGCCTCCAAAAACTCTTCAAAAAGTAGTCCAAATACATCAAACCTTCTAGAAACGGGGTATGTACTGCCTTTGGCATCATCGGCACTGGTCTGGAGCCATCGGCACTGAGTAAAAAATCTCTGCATTAATTTGTTCTGCGTCGTCGGTGCTGCCCTCGGCGCTGCCGACGCTAAGCATTTCTTCAAAAATTTCATTTTGACTCCAAATTTCATCCTTTTAGCTTTCTTTTTTCTTTTAATCCCTAAAAATCAATAACCTACAAGAAAACATCAAAATACCTTTCATTAATGTGCAATATCATAAAAAAAGGTATAAAATATGGGTTTAAAAATGCATATATTTTGGTGTATCAGTCACCCAGTACCGTATCTGGTCTGCACCATGGGATGTTCAAGGTCAAAATGTTCCTATCGAGACACTCCGTCTTAAGACATCACAGTTAAATAAAAGGGTATAGATACCCAAAGTTGTCGTACTGATACGGTCCAGCAAGCTCGCAGGGCCGGATCATGGAATGAAGCCAGGGTCCAAAGTATCCGACATTGTCGCAGCAATTGCTAGCGATATAGAGAAAGAAGTAGAGGATTTCCAGCAAAGTCCTCCAAATCTCAAGATGCTACAAGAATCAATAATCAAAGAAAAGGTCAAAAAGCTCAAGGTCAAAATTTCTGAGTTACCTCAAGAACATGGAATCCTCATTGATGATGATGATGAATATTTTGACTTTAATGATTACCTTGAGGAAGATTTCATGGATGTCCATGTCATAGAGACCAGAGCAGCTACATCTGCGTGCGACACTCAACCTCTCATCGAAGAGAACACCGTAGATGAGCTGCGTAGGGCTATTTTCCTAAGGGATGATCAAATCAGCCAAATGGAGAAAAGAATGGAAGAGATGGTTGATGCCATGACCGCCATGGCCACAGTTTAGGGACAATCTCAACCACCACAATTAGCCTCTCCAAAAGTCAATCAACCAGATAATATACCCATCACAGATGAAAGAAGGGAAGTTGCCTCAGCAAATAGAGATGCGCAACAAAAGAAAGATGCTCCATCAAGCGCCATGCTAGAAAAGGAATTTAAGCAAATAGTTGAGTAAGCTCGAGAGGCCTTAACCTAATCTAAGGGTGGTGTGTTAATTTTGAAGGGTAGACCTTACCCAGAGGAGTTCAATGTTGTACCCTACCCTAAGGGTTTTGTGTCACCAAACTTTAATATATTTGATGGGACTGGAAATCCCAGGCAACATATAGCACATTTTCGAGCCAGTTGTGGTAATACTAGAGGAAACAAAGCTTTACTCTTCCGACTATTTGTCAGTAGCCATTCAGGAATCGCTTTTGATTGGTATGTTGAACTACCCAACAGATCACTCTAGACATTCACCGAATTAGAACAGTTATTCGTGAAGAGATTTTTTGGAGCGCAACATCATGTGTCTATTGGAGATATCGTACTAGAGAAATAAAAGCCCAACCATACTTTAGTTGACTACATTTTGAGGTGGAGAAACCTTAGCATGAAATGTGAACCTCATCTACAAGAACAACATGCAATTGATATTTTACTGAAGAGCATCCATGGGATAGTAGCTTTCATGCTCAAGGGACTCACTATTAAATCCTTCGTGAAGCTACTCAGCAAAGCTAGCAATCTTCAAGAAGAAGTCAAACATATGGATTCTCATGAGAAGTATGCAAAGTCCAAAATGACTAGAGTATTTGAAAAGAAGTCTGGAACAATGGCAACGGTTGATAAAGGAAAATAACCAATGAAGATACACGCAAAAAATTCTCGTCAGTCGTTATCGCAGCATGCTCAACAACAGACACAGCGGTATGGCTAGTCTAGCCATTAATAACTTCAAGGAGGCTTATACCGAATAGAGAAAAAGAAAATTTCCATTGCAAAATGAAGGAAAGTGGTGTATTCCTTCAAAGATGAAGTCGAACCCAAAATGTTCAGAAGTCTGTTGAAAAAGTCTGAATTCAGATTACCAGATCAAATGAAACCCGAAGACGTCCACAAGAAAGATCAACCAAATTATTATTTGTATCACAGATTGCTCAGACACAACATAAAGGAATGTTTTTTCTTCAAGGATTGGCTCGATAAGAACCTTAAAGAAGGAAACATAACGATCCTAAAAGAATATTTAAAAGAACCTGAAAAAGGTTCTATAAATATGATTTCAGCTTAGCCAATATCTCCGATTGACCCTTATACTGGAAAAGATGGGTGGTGTACGACTTGGAAAAAGCTCAAGAGGGTCCTAAACAAAATTCAGAATGCTTCAAGATAAACTTCCATTCAAAGTCTTCAGCCTACCAAGCCCGAGATGAAGATTTCACCAGAAGATTCATCATAGTCAAAGAAGAAGAAGAAGAAGAAGAATACCACCACAAAGACTGATAGCACGGGGGGTAGGATAGGGTCTGCCTTTGCTAGATTAGTTGTCTCGTATTCGGGGAAGAAAATTCTCAAACCCTTAACCTTGTATGATTATCTTTTTATCCCTTTGGGGTCTTATGAATATAATGATTATGATTTAGGCTACGTTTTAACTGTTTCTGGTGATAAGGTAATCAATTATGACCAATCTAACTTTGATCTTGATTCCTAAAATGATCCTCAAATCATACTTGAGTCCAATGAACTTGTTAACAAGACCGAAGAAGACATTGACAATACCGCTTACGGCAGCACCGGGAGTGAGGAACCAATCCTCGAGCTCTACGGTGCACCGCTTTCCATCAACTTAGATCTTTCTTAAGAATAAAAAACACTAGAAGATTTGACATTGGTATCCCAATAAGAAGAAATTACATAAGTGAACTTAAGGAGCGGGAGAGTATCACCACCGAAAATAGCTTCGACGAATAAACGAAAGCAAATAGTAACTCGAGAAGAGCTACCTCCACCTCCGTCAATGTAAGAACCATATAACCAAAGAAAAATTAGAGGATCATATACAATGTGCTAACTCATCGTAGAAATTTTCTGGCCAAATTAAGCATCTACGACGCTCTAATCATGTCAAAGGAGATGAGAGAGTCTCTGGTTACAGCTTTTCTTAACCCAGAGATTTGATTAGCCCAATTGACCAGCACATCCTTAGATGAATTTTGCTCATTAAAAGAAAAATCTGGGATAACCTTCAAAGATGAAGACCTGCTCAAATGAGTGGGACATGCAATATCCCCTCAAATAAAGGAAGAGATTTTAAGGGACATCAAGTCTGCCAAACAAAATTCAAAGGAAAATCTGCCCGCTCGCATTCCAGTCTGGTTCCGCCTGGGAAACAGGGTTGACACTACCGCTATTACTACAGATTCCACTGCTACCAGGACCACAGGCCGTCGATCAGTAAAGTCAAGACTGGGTAAGAGAATCCTACCAAGCATACATCACAAAGATATTCCTAAAAGGGAAAAGACAAAGAGGTTACCTGATATTATATCTGGTCTACACCATGGAAAACATATTTCTCCTCGATAAACTGATGTTTCTGCTAGGAAACTCCATCCTGAGACATCATCGTCAAAGAGGAAAGCATGGATACCCAAGGTTGTTACACCGATACAGTCCAGTGAACCCACAAGGCAAGATCATGGAATGAAGCTAGGGTTCGAAATATCTGACATCATCGCAACGATCTCCAGCGAGATGAAAGAACAAGTAGAGGATGTCCAACAGGGTCCTCCAAATCTTAAGATGATTCAAGAATTGATAATCGAAGAAAAAGTTAAAAAGCTCAGAGTCGAGATTTTCGAGTTGGCTCGGGAACACGGAGTTTCCATCGATGATGATGATGAGATTTTTACTATAATGACTACCTAGAAGAAGATTTCATGGATGTCCATGTTATCGAGACCAGGGCCGCTGCATCTGCGCGTTACGCTCAACCTTCTACTGAAGAGAACGTCGTAGGGAGCTCGAGGATTTGATACTGCTTCTAGAAGACTTAAATCCCCGGAGATGTCACCAAAAACATGATAACGGTTATAGATTTGATAAAGATGTGTATACAATATTCAATAATTACAAAGTCACACTTATCAACGCAAGTATACGTATCGCTCAAGTAATACAGGGCTCTAATTGAGTCTTGAATATCGATCCTACAGGGAGTAATATTAGAGGCTATGAACTAAGATAAAATCAATACTTAATCACAACAATATAGTTCAAATTGCATATTTGTCACTAATAGGTAATTAAAATAAATATGTAATTTTAATAAAGTTTCTAATGTAAAGTTCAATATATAAAAAAACATCCTTCTCCTTGTCAAGAAATTTAAGTGAATAGATAAATTGAATCAGTTCAAATTGTATTGTGTTAAATAGGAGCATACCTATTCTTTACCCTTTGGACCAGACATAAATAACATTGACTAATCCTATGCTTGGTTACTGAATCTGCGGCTAGGCTGGGAGGATACTGGCTCTCACTTCGGAGCTCCCACGTTCCCCTTGCCTGAGGGCTAACATCTACACTTCAGCACCCAAACGATAGGATCGAATTGAGGATTTTAGTCTGTCACTCTAAAATCTCTAATTTTACGCCCAATAATTTTTATTTCCCTATTTATTTGCACCGAACTTTCAAGGACTTTAACCTCCCTAATTCTTGAGATGTAATCTTCACTTTAGTTGTAAAACTCAACATATTTTAACAGATCAATTGACCAGATTGTGTAATCTTCACTTTAGTTGTAAAACTCAACATATTTTAACAAATTAATTGGCCAGATTGGTAATCTTCACTTTAGTTGTAAAACTCAACATATTTTAACAAATCAATTGGCCAGATTGAAAATAAATTAAGATCGAAATCAATTGGCCAGATTGAAAGAACTTCCAAGGGCTTTGACCGCCTTGAATCTTGGATGTAATCTTCACTTTAGTTGTAAAACTCAACATAACTTTAACAAATCAATTGGCCAGATTGAAAGTAAATTAAGATTGAAGTGAAAAGATCATCACAACTTCTTTAACATTCTCATGGCACAACTAATTTAAATCACCATTTCACAAAATCTCAAGATAAAGAGAAAGACAAAGAAAACTACTCAGAACTCATGGAGAAGATACGACAAAACTTGGAATTTATATATAAAAGCAAGGTCATACAAACTTCAATAAGTAAATACAACTTATCTCTAATTCCTCCCCAAGCAAACTCCTCAAAGTTCCTCTGAATCTTTTACTTTCTTTACAGCACACAGAATTCTCCTTCAAAGCGGCAAGGAGGAAAAAATCTCTCGCTTTTCTTCCACTCTTACAATCTCTCGAAGAATTCCTCACAATACTAATCACTCTCTACACTCTAATGGGCACAACAAACAACAAAGACTCAGCGGACATCCCGCGGACACCCCCTTTTTCAGCCTCCCAATGATTCTTTTAAAGTTGTAGAAGAGTTTTTAAGAGTTGTCCAAGCGTCCCTTAAAAAATCGTCCACATTTAATGCATCTGTTGAGAGAACTGACGTGCTCGCCGTCGGCGCCCAAGATCAAATCTTCATATTTTGGTCTTTTTTGCTCCAAATTCGCTCCTTTTTGCATCTTTTTGCTCCAATGATCATAATTCAACATACCTGCAACAAAACATCAAAAATACCTTTCTTTGAAGTGCAATATCATCAAAATTAGTGTAAAATAGGTATGAAAATCTCAACATATTTTCCTTCGATCAAAATCCCCGAAGTAAACACAACCAATCTCACTTCCTTAATTGATGTTTGAAACACTAGGGGTTAATTGGTAGAAACCAACCTCACTTTCTTAATTAAAAAGATAAAATTTCTAAATTATTAAAATTTGGAAGTTTATTAAAATAAAATGAACCCAGGACTTAGGGGTTTGTTTGAAACACAAAAGGTTAATTGGTAGAAACCAACCTCACTTTCTTAATTGAAAAGATAAGCTAATAAATTTCTAAATTATTAAAATTTGGAAGTTAATTAAAATAAAATGAGTCCAGGACTTAGGGGTATGACTTTTGAAGTCAATAATTAATCAATTTAATACCCCTATTTTGATTATCAAATAAATTTCAAATTATGAATCATGACCACATAAAGCTAATCTCTTCAAAATTAATTAAGATACTCACCTAGGTCTTAAGGGCTTAGTAGTGACTTTGGCAAAATCAAGTTTCATTAGAATAAGGATTAGAAAAGTAAATATCATTGAAAATTAAAACATCTTTGAAGCACTACAGGCCCAATTAGGGTTAAAAGTTGGCTAAGTGTTCCAACAACACTAAATTTTCTCTTTAAGAGTCTTTACCCGCATATTTTTCAAAATTGAATCACAAGTGATAATTACCCTATTCTTATGAATAATTTGGACATCAGTGTTCATTGAGCATTAGGGTGTTTTATATGAAGAATTATTAAGCAACGTAATAAGTTTAAAAGAACTAGGGATTTTCCACCAGGCAGCGAGAGAGTAGCATGGACCTGCTTCTTTCTCTTGATCAGTTGGATACCTCGAAAATCCACTAAGCTTAATATGTTTTGCTTGACAAAATCATCCTTAATTAAACTCCTAAGGACCCACCAAGATATGATTAGATATATCGTCAAAATTTTACTTCCCTGTTTCATATAAACTGCCTTAACATGCCTTTTGAATTTTAGGTGGTGGAACGAGAAGACTCACCAGGTACGCTTTTATAGTTTTCAGCGTTGTCTTTCTTATATTTTCATACTATGCTTTTATACCTTCAAACTTGCATGCTAAACAATGATGTCACCTTGCATGAAAACTAAAACTATCTGGATAGCCACAGAACCAAAACCAAAACCAAAACTAAAATCAACCAAGATAAAATCCACCGACATAACATTTAAAATATAAAACAACTCAAAATTTACTCACAAACATCACAAAAAACTATAATTACAACTAAATTAAGACTTCTCTATCGGATGATCGGGAATCCCTCGGAGGAGGTAACCTACGGTCAAACAGGCTTCCCACGGTCTAAATGAAATTATGGAACTCATTAAGTTGAGTTTAGTAAATTCATTTGGACATAAAATGTCTCCATTGGAAGATCGGGAACCCCTAGGAGGAGGTAACCTACGGTTGCTAACGAGGCTTCTATCTCTATAGGATGATCGGGAATTCCTCGGAGGAGGTAACCTATGATTGCTAACGAGGCTTCCCTCTCTATTGGAAGATCGGGAACCCTCGGAGGAGGTAACCTACGGTTGCTAACGAGGTTTTCCGCTAAATTAAAATGTCCTTATTGGAAGATCGGGAACCCCTCGGAGGAGGTAACCTACGGTTGCTAACGAGGCTTCCCAAGGTCTGAAATATGGAACTCATTAAGTTGAGTTTAGTAAGTTCATTTAGACTAAGTGAATCCAATAGAAAATAATGGTGCCGGAACGAGGGAACCGTAGGATCCTAACCAGTGTCGCTTTAATCAACTTTAACATGCCCCCATAAAATTTAAAGAACTTCAACCATAAGGCCACCTGATTTGACATAACTTTAATATGCCCTCTATAAAATTTAAAGAACTTCAACCATAAGGCCACCTGATTTGATATTATAACAAACTTTAATATGCCCTCATAAAATTTAAAGAACTTCAATCATAGGGCCACCTGATTTGACATCATAACTTGACACACTAAAAAACTTAAACTTGTCACGGTGAGGAGCTTAGAGCTAGCATGGTGGGCAGCACGGTCATCTTCAACAGCAAAACATGTCTTTCTCAGCTAAACCAATATTCCTTCCATAGACTTAAACAACAAAGCCGTAGGAGAGGTTGCTTGCTTATGCAACGTAAATCCTCACCTTATCTTTAGGCCTTTTGTATAGCCCTGCTATACAATATAATCCCTAACTCGTCTTAGGATTCTGAGGTTGTCGTTTGTCACGACCTAAATCCTCACATCTTCCAGGCTATTTGTGTGATCGTTTCACATGAATGTAAGCCCTAACTAATAAAACTGGCAGGATGAAACACTTAAATTTTTCTCCTCAAAACTGAAGCCATNCTTTGTGTAGAAAAATCACAAAAATAAAATAAAAATACCAACTTGCTCAGTGAACAAAGGAGAACAATGTGGGACAAATTTCAATCCATTTGGTGCATATTTTCTTTTTAATTAATTAAACACTATTTTGAATCATTTGATTCTCCATGCATAATGGCACATCATAGCTTGGAATTTTAGCATATTGTAGCCTCTATCAGGGGAAGTATTCTCTTATTTTCCAAAGTCAGAGGACCTTCCTATACAGAGACACAAATTTTTCAAGATATTTCACATTATTTCTTTAAAATAATAATGAAAATTAATATAAAGGTTATAAAATCCTAAGAAAATTTTGGAAGGTCCACGATGACTATAGAAACTATTGAAAATAATTTCATGGGTTAAGTCATTTAAAATGTCCTTAAATTTTACAAATACTAAATCATTAAGATATT
This sequence comes from Phalaenopsis hybrid cultivar, assembly GCA_002079205.1. NCBI lineage: Eukaryota > Viridiplantae > Streptophyta > Magnoliopsida > Asparagales > Orchidaceae > Phalaenopsis > Phalaenopsis hybrid cultivar. Next base: position 322,274 of record JXCR01145513.1, on the reverse strand, counting down.
TAATTTTGAAAAATTTAAACATTTAAATGACTTAATTTTTTATCTTCACAAATTTTGGAAAATATAAACATTTAAATGACTTGATTTTTGATCTCCACTATAATTTATGATCCAGAGGAGAAATTTAAACATTTAAATGACTTGATTTTTTATCTCCACTGTGATTTATGATCTAGAGAACTTGAAAATAATTAATTTTGGAAAATATAAACATTTAAATGACTTGATTTTTAATCTCCACTGTGGTTTATGATCTAGAGAACTCATCCATAAAAGTTTCAAAATATTTTGAGTTCATTTAATAACTTAAATTGATTTTTAAAGATAAATTCCACTCAAAATTTCAAAATATTTTGAGTTCATTTGACACCTTAAGTTGATTTTTAAAGATAAATACCATTTTTAACACTTAAATAATTTTTAAAAATCAAAATATAACTCAAAAAATTATGAAATTTAGTTTTTTTAGTTCTTTGTGATCAGTGGTATTTTTTAAAAATAAAATGATATTTAAAATAAAAACTTGATTTTTAGCCTATTCTAAATATTTAAATAATTAAAAATTCATTAAAATCATAAAAATAAAAAAAACTCATGAAAATGTTCTAAATTATTTCCTAATCACTTAGGAATAATTATAATATTTTTCCTGATTTTCTAAATAAAGATATTGAATTTCAAAGCTTAAAAATGTTTTTTAAAGGCTAAAAATGAGTTTTCACTAAAATAGTTCCAATAAATCAAAAAAAATTAGAAAAATATAAAATTTACTCCTCTAAGTTTTCAAACCTTAGAGAGATTTTTCAAAAATACAAAACTTAATTTTCACCACTTTAAATATTTTATTTTTATTAAATAACCCAGAATTTAAAATAATTCTAATAAATCACAGAGAATTCAAAAAATTATGAAATTTGATCCAAAGACTGTTCTGGTTTAGGTCTACCTCCAGTAAAAATCTCAAGGGATTATAATTTACATTGGTCATGTTAGGAATTTTCTTTTAAAATTCCTATCTTTACATGAAAATAATTACATAAATTAAATTAAATTTTGAAAAAATCACATTTTCTCATCTGATGTCTTAATTAAATAATTATATAAATTAAATTAAATTTTGAAAAATCACATTTTCTTCTATGATGTCTTAATTGTATAATTATGTGAAATAAATTAAATTCTGAAAAATCACATTTTCTCCTCTGATGTCTTAATTGACGCATGAATGGGTAGGATAAAAATTTTAAAGTCATTTGAATTGAATTTGACAAATTATGAAGTATTAGAGCCATGGGGGCAAATGTGTAATTTTGGAAATTTAGCTTTAATTAGGCTTAAGTCAGGGAGGGGAATGGGTAACCTCTAATCTTAATCAATTTATTTGATGCTTGAAACACAAGGGGTTAATTGGTAGAAACCAATTTCACTTTCCTCATTAAAAAGATAAGTTAATAAATTTCTAAATTATTAAGATTTGGAAGTTTATTAAAATTAGATGATCCTGGACTTAGGGGTATAAATTTTGAATTCATTAATTAATAAATTTAATACCCCTATCTTGGTCTTCAAATAAAATTCAAATCATGAATCATGACCACTTAAAGCTTAACCTTTTCAAGACTAATTAAGACACTCACCTAGATCTTAAGGGCTTAATGGTGACTTAGGCTAAAGTAAAAATTGATTAAACAAAGATTAGAGAAATAAACATGATTAAATCAAACATCTTTGAAACTCCACTAACCCCAATTAGNATCGAGAGTCTTCTTAAGTGACTTTGGTCATTTAAGATGTAATTAACTATAGGGTCTTACCCTTATAGGAATCATGTCTGAACCCAGCTTAATATAAACCCTATATAATTCTTTATATTAAATAGGTGAACTTTCATGTCTGAACCCAACTTAATATAAACCCTATTTAATCCTTTATATTAAATAAGGGAACTTGTTGGCAAATACAAAGGTTTCGCAGACCAAACGGACGTCATACTTTCCTTAGTTTATTTGATCAAACCTCATCAAGGTTTCGTAGACCAAACGGACGTCATACTTTCCTTAGTTTATTTGATCGAGCCTCATCCTCCCAGCTTAATATAAACCCTATTTATTCCTTTATATTAAATAGGGGAATTTGTCGGCAAATACAATAAATCCTATTTAATCTTTTATATTAAATAGGGGAACTTGTCGGCAAATACAAAGGTTTCAATAAACCCTATTTAATCCTTTATATTAAATAGGGGAACTTGTCGGCAAATACAAAGATTTCAGAACGGACGTCATACTTTCCTTAGTTTATTTGATCGAGCCTCATCCTCAAGTCTTGTGTTTATGCTTTATTTAATCTTTCATATTAAATAGGGGAACTTGTCGGCAAATACAAAGGTTTCGCAGACCAACTTAATTATTTATATTAAATAGGGGAACTTGTCGGCAAATACAAAGGTTTTGCAGACCAAACTGACGTCATACTTTCCTTAGTTTATTTGATCGAGCCTCATCCTCAATTCTTGTGTTTATCCTTCACCTATTTAATCCTTTATATTAAATAGGAGAACTTGTCAGCAAATACAAAGGTTTCGCAGACCTAACGGACCATATTAAATAGGGGAACTTGTCGGCAAATACAAAGGTTTCGCAGACCAAACAGACGTCATATATCTTAGTTTATTTGATCGAGCCTCATCCTCAAGTCTTGTGTTTATCCTTCGGGATAGATATAGGAGTTTATTTGATCGAGCCTCATCCTCAAGTCTTGTGTTTATCCTTTGGGATAGATACAGGATCCTATTTGATCGAGCCTCATCCTCAAGTCTTGTGTTTATCCTTCGGGATAGATATAGGATTTGAAGTACAATGCTAGGAACTTGTGGGAAAATACAAAGGTTTCGCAGACCAAACAGACGTCATACTTTCCTTAGTTTTTTTTATCGAGCCTCATCCTCAAGTCTTGTGTTTATCCTTTGGGATAGATACAAGATTTGAGGTACAACGCTCTTTCATTTAAACAGCCTCATCCTCAAGTCTTGTGTTTATCCTTTGGGATAGATACAGGATTTGAGGTACAGTGCCTTGTGTTTATCCTTCGGGATAGATACATGATTTGAGGTACAGTGCTCTTTCATTTTAAACTACAAAAATTTATCCTTTGGGATAGATACAGGATTTGAGGTACAGTGCTCTTTCATTTTAAACTATGAAAAATCCTTCGGGATAGATACAGGATTTGAGGTACAGTGCTCTTTCATTTAAACTATGAAAAATATGGCGTCAGTTTGACTTCATATTTTTATAAAATGAAATATATATATAAATTAAACGTTCTTCCAAAGCGGGCGACGAAATTTTGATTCTGATGACCGACAGCTTCTTACTGGCAACTCCTCCAACCAAAAATAGCACCGACAAGAGTAAGAAGATTGTTGAAGGATGTCCAAGCCCATAAGTTGATCCATGAACGATTAGGCCCAAAACAGACTTCACATATATCGATCCAATATTAATCGGCAGTCCCATTTGAATACAATAATTCAGAATAGCACTTTTTTTTACTAAATTTACTGATCCTCATTGTCGGTAATAGTTTTGTAGAAATGAAGAAGTGCCAGTGTTTAGAAACGAGGTTTAGAAGTGTAGCAGAGAAACTAACATACCCATTTTCTCTCATTTCCCAGTCTTCAGTCTCGTCCGTCAAAAATTGGTAGATCTCATTCATCAGATTTCTTATTGGGACGAAGTTGGAATAATCGCAGGCAGGAACATTCTCAATCATATATAACTCATTAATTAGTGCAGGAGTAAGAGTTATCCATCTACCTCGCACATAGACGACTCCCTGGTTGATTCCATGAAAATTAGCAAAAAACTCCATCACCACAGGAATGACTACGACGACATTAGTGTAGCGCAACACTTCTCATCATCGTCGCACAATCATCTCTTCAATTACCATCGAAGTATTATTCAATCCTCGATTCATGAATCCTCTTTCTTTGATTAATCTCCTCTTTGTCAGCACTTTGTTAAAGATTCATTGCGCTTCGGAACTAACAAACTTTCTCTTGTTGAACACTCAAAATCTAGGGTTTTTAGTGGAGTTGGAAGCCATGGGGATAATATTGGTGGAATTTCAATTCGTTTTTGGGTAATATGAATTTAAGAACCGAGTTTAGTAGAGAGTAAATCTCTCCTAAAACTGCCAAAAACTGACATTTCAAACTCCGGAAACGTCATCTCGCCGTTCTCGCCGTCGGCGACATCGATGGCGCCGTTGGCAAGCATTGAGAATTAATTGTCTGGACTCTCAGGAAAAACTCGTCGTCGGCCGCGTTGAGCCCACTGTCGGTGCCCAAGGCAAAAATTTCACATTTTTTGCTCTGGTTCGAATGCATTCCAATTTTCTCTACAGATCAAATTTTTATGATGATTCAAGGCTAAATACGAGTGGTAGAGTTCAATACTACCACAAATCAACGATAATTTCAAACAAAAACACTATAATTGTAATAAAAATAAAGATAACTATGGGTTCCCTCCCATAAAGCGCTTGTTTTAACGTCATGAGTCTGATCTATTCAGATATTATTCAGGTTGATTGACNAGGTACAGTGCTCTTTCATTTTAAACTATGAAAAATATGGGGTCAGTTTGATTTCGTACTTCAACGTCCTTCTGAAGCGGGCAACGGGATTTCGATTCCGGCGACCGACAACTTCTTACGGGCCACTCTCCACAAACCAACCCGAAATAACGCCGACAAGCATATAACACTTAATTTTTTTTTTGGTATGAATAAATATCAAAGATTAAGCATTTTAAGTTTCATGTCTTCCAATGGTAGTATTTGAAGCAAATTTAACATATTTAAAAGCACACACTTTAACCAAACATGCTTCCTTCAGTTACACATGGGCACATAAGAATGTAGAAGTGAATTTGTCGCTTTATAAAAAATGGTAGATTTTCCCATTCAAAAAAATTAGTTTGAAAAGTTAGAAATGGAAACCATAACAACCTATGCTTCCTTCAGTTACACATGGGCTTTAACAAAAAGAGATCTGATGAATTTAATAGGAGACGCTTGAGACAACATTAGAAATTCATTAACTCTAGCTAACAGATTAAAATAAAAAAGGGTGAAATATTATCCTCAAAGTATTTATGTGCGAGATTTGCCAAGAAACCATGGACCTAGAAGAAAGAATAGTTTGGTACCTCTGTAAACCTAAAAAGAAACCCAATTTTACATGGAAATCCATAATAGAGAAGCTCTACATTTAGGTTTCATCCAAACAGAACCATAGATGTCAAAAAATAAGGCGGTGAAGATATATGGTTGATTAAATAGTCTCCATATCAAGCAAATTAAGACTATTAAGGGATGGAAAGCTAAGGATGTAATATGTCAAGTCTGATTGTGTTAAGAAAAGAAATGTTAACAGTGCCTGGATAGGGGATCCATCGCTTGGGCACCCAGTATAAGGCTCCAGAACTGAGTGCTTAATAATTTGACACATGGTGTGGTGCCTAAAAAAAAAAAGAAGGAAATTCTTCCATAATGTAGCATGGGGAAAAGTACCGCTCAAACGGGACACGTCTGTGCCCAAATATGTTCATTTCCAATGTTAGAAATAGAGTGCCTAGAAAATCAGTGCTTGAGGATGGTATTTTAAGTGCCTGTAATCAAAATGCGCAGTTTGATCTTTAATGGATCATCGTATTTATGAGATTAGTTTATAAGCTATTGCTACATTTGACGTTCTCCTGTGCTTGAGGATGGTATTTAAGTGCCTGTAATCAAAATGCGCGGTTTGATCTTTAATGGATCATCTTATTTATGAGATTAGTTTATAAGCTATTGTTACATTTGTCGTTCTCCTGTGCTAAAGATAGAGGACTCTTTAGGTATTGTTCCTGAGTTCCAAGAGTGTAGAGATATTTGAGAGTTGTGTAATATTTATTTTGGCCTGATTTCTTCATACTGAATTTAAGTTGTGGGGTTGCTTTGTGATTTTTTCCCTTTCTCGAATTTTCTACATTAAGTTTTACTTTTATCTACATTTTTTATATTTATTACTTTGTGTTCTTCTATTCTAAGTTTTGTTTTGAATCTCCCAAATCAATTTCCATATGCTTCTCACAATAAGTTGTAATAGAGAGGGGTTCACTAAAAAATTTTGGTTTGAGTGGAATTAATTGTCAATGAAGCAATGTAAATGTTAAAAAAGCTCAAGATTCAAACTTTAATTTCTAGAAAATACAAATTAAGGATTTATTGTATAAAAAGAAACAATAATTTTCATTTAAAAGAATTATCAAGAAACCAGAATCAATGGCTCTGAAAAAATGGGAAGTGCTTTGTGGAACAATTCTAGGTTAGATCTGATTTTCACTTTTCTCAACTATTACACTAACACTGTGAATGAAAAACTTGTGATAGATCTTTCGGTTGCAATAACAATGATGCATGAGAAGTTGTCGACTTCAAATAAATTTTTTTTTTATGAGGCGATTATCCAATATAAAAAGTGTGGATGATTGTTCAACAATTGTGTATTTCAATAACTTGACTAACTAGTTTTGTTCTATTGGCATCAAGTTTAATGACAAGGCTTGGGCACTATTACTTTTATCCTTTTTGTGAGATTGTTAGAATGGAGTATTCATTGTAGTGAAAAACTCATTATGTAATATGAATTTAAACTTTGATGATTTATGGGCTTAATGTTGGATGAAGACGTTTATAAGAAGGTGTGCATTAAAAGTTAAAATCCTAGTTTGAATGTTTAAAATAGAGGAAGAAATCTAGATAAAAAAATAGATAAAGAAAGATTCAAATTATGGAGAAGAAAGTGGAGCTATGGGAGAGGAAATGACAGAGATGAATACTATAACTATGAGAAGATGTCTCACTTCAAGAATGAATGCAAAGTTCAAAGGTTGGTGATAGAGGTCTAGGTAGGAAGCTTTATATAAATATATTCAAAAATGAAATCCAAAGTGACTTTTATATTTTTTCCTTATATAATACTAACTCTTGAATAATAGATTCAATTGCATCTNACTACTTCTTTCATCATTGAGTTTAATCTCCTTTGTGGATCAACTATTGGTTTATATTGTTCATCCAATAAAATTTTGTGCATACAGATCAAAGGATTGATTCCTTTAATATCAGCTAAGGTCCAACCAAAAACTTTCTTATATCTTTTTAATGTATCCAAAAGTCTTTGCTCTTGCAAATTATTTTACTCTGAAGATATAATAAGAGACAATGTAGATGAGTTTCCTAGAACCACATACTTCAAGTGATTAGGTAATATTTTCAACTCAAGTTCAGGTGGTTTTATAATTAACGGAACTAGATTCTTATCAGCATTTCCTGTAATATCCAGCATCTCAAATCTTTCCTAAACATAATCTAATTCTTCATTTTCTATTTCATCTAAAATAACTTCATTTTTTCTTCAAAATCATCTTTCTCTTCAAAATGTTCTTTAAAATGCTCGTCACTAATTTCCATGCGAAAACATTCATTATCTCTTTCAACAGTAGGGTATTTCATAGATTTTACAATTTTAAAAGTCACTTCTTGATCGTTAATTCTCATAGTTAATTCTCCCTTTTAAACATCTATCATAGCTCTTCCAGTAGCTAAAAAAGGTCTCCCCAAAATTATAGGTATTTCTTTATCTTCCTCCATATCAAAAATAATAAAATCCACAAGAAAGATAAATTTATCAACTTTTACTAACACATCTTGTATAACCCCCTTAGGAAAAAAAAATGAACGATCCACTAACTGAAGAGTTACAGAAGTAGGTGAGACTTCTCCTAATCCTAATCTTTCGGAAAGATAAATTTATCCACTTTTACTATCACATCTTCTATAACTCCCTTAGGATATGTAACTGAAAGAAAGATAAATTTGTTCACTTTTACTAACACATCTTCTATAACTCCCTTAGGATATGTAACTGAACAAGATAAATTTATCAACTTTTACTAACACATCTTTTATAACTCCCTTAGGATATGTAACTGAACGATAATTTATCCTTACTAACACATCTTCTATAACTCCCTTAGGATATGTAACTGATCGATCTGCTAATTGAAGAATCATATCTAAGACAATAAAATCCACCGGAAAGATAAATTTGTCAACTTTTACTAACACGTCTTCTAAGGATATGTAACTGATCGATCTGCTAATTGAAGAGTTACAGAAGTAGGTGAGACTTCTCCTAAGATTTGTCAACTTTTACTAACACGTCTTCTATAACTCCCTTAGGATATGTAACTGATCGATCCGATAACTGAAGAGTTACAGAAGTAGGTGAGACTTCTCCTAATCCTAATCTTTTGAAAATTGATATAGTGAAGAGTTATAGAAGTAGGTGAGACTTCTCCTAATCCTAATCTTTTGAAAATTGATAGAGGTCACTTTTACTAACACATCTTCTATAACTCCCTTAGGATATGTAACTGATCGGTCTGCTAATTAAAATTTATCAACTTTTACTAACACATCTTCTATAACTCCCTCACGATAAGTAACTGAACGATGCGCTAACTAACGAGTTATAGGTAGTGATCCTAATCTTTTGAAAATTGATAGAGGCATAAGATTAATGCTGGCTCCCAAATCACATAAATCTCTTCCATAAAATCTTTCACCGATAGCACACGGTATAGTGAAACTACGTGAATCTTTTAATTTTTCAAGAAGCTTTTTCAAAATAATTGCACTACACTCTTCGCTAAGTGCAGTCATTATCAGTGAACTTCCTTTTCTTGTTCAAAATATCTTTCATAAACTTCACATAATTGGGTATTTGCTCCAGAGCTTCTACGAAGGGAATATTTACAGTTAATTTCTTAAGAATTTCTTTAAACTTGGAAAATTGTTTATCCTTTTTGTGTTGCTTCAATCTTTGAGGAAACGGTGGTGGAGGTTTCTCCACAGTAATTTTCATTGGTGTAAGTGGATATTCTAAATATGGGTATTCATGATCTTTTTCTTTTTCTGTATCCACTTTCTCTTTTTTAGTTTTCATTTCTTTCTGCACTCTTGTTTCTAATTCTTTTCCACTTTGTAATTGTATCACTTTTATATGTTCTTTTCCTTGATCTTTACGATTTGGTTCCACAGTACTAGGAAAAGTTCCTGATGTTCGGTTACTAAGTGCAGTAGCGATATGCCCCAATTAGTTTTCAATATTCTTAATAGAAGTTTCTTGATTTTGTAACTGGTTTCCTTGAATTGGTCATTGATTTCCTTGATTCTACATTGTTGACCCATGTTTAATATCAGCTCTTCCATAGACAACTTCTTCTCCTTAATTTGAGTGTCATAGCAGTTCCTTGATTTTGTAATTGATTTCCTTAAATCTGCAATTGATTTCTTGATTCTGCAATTTAATAGCAGTTCCTTGATTTTGTAATTGATTTCCTTGAATTTGTAATTGATTTCCTTGCTTCTACAATTGTGTGTTTAATATCAGCTCTTCCATAGACAACTTCTTCTCCTTAATTTGAGTATTACTGTTAAATTCTGGTTCAGTATCAGCTCTTCCATAGACAACTTCTTTTCCTTAAATTGAGTGTTACTATTAAATCATGAAGGATAACAAGGTCCCTAATTAACATTTCCTTAGTTGGATGAATTTCCCAATGGGCTTACTGGGTTGTTTGCCCATTGTTGATATGTAGAAGAATTGTTATTCCAATTAAAGTTAGGATGATTCTTCCAACCTGGGGTATAATAGTTTGAATATGGATTGTTGGTTCTATTATTAATAGCATTTAAAGTCTTATAAGGATGATTCTTCCAACCTGGGTTATAATAGTTCGAATATGGGGTTGTTAGGTCTATTAATAGCATTTAAATTCATATGAAGGTTGAACATCCACAAATTGCCCAGATGAATTTTCTTCCATCATAGGAGTTGGGGATGATTCTTCCAACCTGGGTTATAATAGTTCGAATATGGGGTTGTTAGGTCTATTAATAGCATTTAAAGTCTCATATGAAAGTTGAACATCCACAAATTGCCCAGATGAATTCTCTTCCATCATAGTAGGTGTTGGAGAATAATTCATTCCATAATAATTTAATTTCTTTTATATTATAGTAATCTGCGAAGCTAACATAGATATTGCATCAGAATCGTGGATACTAGCTACTCTTTTAGGATTTACCCTTTCAGAGGGCCATTGGAAATTGTTGATAGACATCTCTTCTATTAATGAATAAGCCTCATAAAAAAGTTTTGACATTAAAGAACCACCAGCCGCAGCATCTATAATTAATCTAAGAGATCCCACTAATCCAATGTAAAAAGTTTGAATTATCAACCAATCTAGTAACAAATTATGTGGGCACTTCCTAAGAAGATCTTTAAATCTCTCCCAAGCTTCATATATCGACTCTCCATCAATCTGACAAAATGATATTATGTCATTTCTAAGTTTAGCAGTTTTGGATGGAGAGAAATATTTAGATAGAAATTTCTGTAAAAGTTCTCCCCAATTTCTAATAGATCCAGGTGCTAAAAACATCTTAGCCTTATCCCTAAATGAAAAAGAAAAAAGTCTAAGTCTAACAACATCTTTAGAAACTCTGTCATATTTAAAGGTAGCACAAAGTTCTAAAAAACTAGCGGGGTGTAAATTAGGATATTCATTTGGTGTACCTCTGAATTGATTGTTTTGTACCATTTGGATAATATCAGTTTTGAGCTCAAATGAGTTAGTAGCTACATCAGGATTTTGGATAGATAAATGAATTTCATCTACTGTAGGATTTGCATAATCTCGTAGAGGTCAAGGTTCATGTTCATTTTCTATTACTTGATTGTTCACATTATTTTCCATTATGTCAGGATTTCTAGGTTCTTTTCTTAGTTTTCTAATTCTCCTAACAGTGTGTTCTAATTCTGAATTGTAGGGTATAAGATTTTCAGGTCCAAATTTATGCATACAATTGAATTAAAAAAACAGAAAACAGTTAACTAAATATGAAAATAAGTTGCAATTCAAGTAAACATTTTCTAATAGTCCTAATTT
>JXCR01145513.1:267136-301469 GCA_002079205.1 Phalaenopsis hybrid cultivar | reverse complement strand
AATATCATCAAAATCAATGTAAAATAGGTATGAAAATCTCAACATATTTTTCTTTGGTCAATGAACAAGTCAGCCTATTGAAGAAAAGGATAGAAGAGATGGTCGCTGTCATGACCGCTATGACCACTCTTCAAGGACAATCACAAGCGCCGCAACTAGCATATCCAAAAATCAACCAACTAGAAATCATACATATTACGGATGAAAGAAGAGAGGTTGCCTTAGCAAACAGAGATGAGCAACTGAAGAATGATTCTCCATCGGATGCCTTGCTGGAGAAAGAATTCAAACAGATGGTCGAGCATGTTTGGGATGCCTTAACACAATCTAAGGGTGGTGCATTGATTCTAAAAGGTCAAACTTACCTGGAAGAGTTTGATGCGGTATCTTTCCCTAAGGTTTTTGTATTCCCAAGCTTCAAGATATTTGATGGGACCGAAAATCCCAAACAGCACCTAGCACACTTTTGAGTAAGTTGTGGCAATAGAAGAAATAATAAATATTTACTATGTAAATAGTTCGTCAGTAGCCTGTCAGGAGTTACTTTTGATTAGTATGTCGATTTGCCCAACGGATCAGTTAAAACATTCACCGAGTTGGAACAATTATTTATAAAGAGATTGGTCGGAGCGCAACATCATGTTTCCATAGGAGAACTCATGATTGAGAAACAAAAGCCTAACGAGACTTTAGTCGATTACATTTTGAGGTTTAGAAACCTTAGCATGAAGTGTGAACCTCAGCTACAGGAACACCATGCAATTGAGATCCTACTCAAAAGCATTCATAGACCTGTAGCTTTCATGCTCAAGGGACTCACCATCAAATCCTTCAAGAAGCTACTCAGGAAGGCTAGCAGTCTTCAGGAAGAAATCAAACACATGGTTTCTCACAAGAAATCAAAGACAACCAGAGTGTTTGAAAATAAATTTGGAACAGTCGCAAATATTTATAAAGGAAAGCAACCGATAAAGATATATGCAGAAACTCCTCGTCAATCTTCATCACAATAGACTCTGAAACAAAACAGCTAGTCTAACCAGTGACCGCCTCGAGGAGGATCATCTGAAAATAAAAGAATGTCTCTGGCAGAGCGACAGAAAATGGTGTATTCTTTCAAAGATGAAGCTGTATCTAAAACATTCAGAAGTCTGATGAAGAATCCTCAGTTCAAATTATCAGACACAAAGAAACCCGAAGAGGTCGATGAGAAGGATCAACTGAATTATTGCTCATATCACCAATTGCTCGGACACACTATAGAAGAATGTTTCATTTTTAAGGATTGGCTTGAGAAAAATCTCAAAGAAAGAAATATAACAATATTGAAAGAGTATTTAAAAGAACTTGAAAAAGGTTCCATAAATATGATTTTGTTCAAGTCAATCTCTCCAATTGATCCATATACCAGAAAAGAGGGATGGAGTAAAACTTGGAACAACCTCAAGAGGGTCCTACACCAAATATAGAATTCATCAAAATAATCTTCCGCACATGCCGGAAAAGATGGATGGGATACAATTTGGAGCAAATCATCCAAGATGTTAAATCAAATCTAGAACGCTGCAAAGCAAACTACAGCTCAGAGTCTTCAGCCCGCAAGGCCCGAAATGAAGCTTTTACCGCCAGAGCCATCGTCATCAAAGTCAAAGAAAAAAAAGAACGCCAGCACAAAGAATGATAGCACGGGGGGTAGGATAGGGGCTGCCTCTACTAGATTAATTGTATCAAATTTAGGGCAGAAAATCCTCGAACCCCTAACTTTGTATGATTATCTTTTTACCCCTTCAAGGGCTGATGAATATAATGATCGTGATTTCGACTACGTTTTAACTATTTCTAGTGATGACGTAACTGATTGTGACCAATCTAATTGTGATCTCAATTCCCAAAACGATCCTCAAATTATACTTGACTCTGATGAACTCGCTAACAATACCAAAGGAGACATCAAGGATACTACTTACGACAGAATCGGGAGCAAGGAGCCAATCCTTAAACACCATGGCACACCACTCGCCCTCAACTTAGATCTTTCCGACAAAGAAGAAACATCCGAAGATTCAACAATGATACCTTAAGAAGAAGAAATTACAGAAATAAACTTAAGGAGCGGGAAAGTATTACCCCTAAGGATAACTCTTACAGGCAAAGAAAAACAAATACTAACTCGAGAAGAACTACCTCCACCTCCACCAGTGGAAGAAACACATGGCCAAGGAAAAATTGGAGGACCATACAAATTGGATTACACATTGCTAGCTCATCTTAGGAAGTTGCCGGCCAGACTAAGCATTTATTACACTCTCATTCTATCAAATGAGATGAGAGAATCTCTGGTTACAGCTTTGCTTGACACAGAGATTTATCTAGCTCAATTGGCCAGCACATCCTCAGATGAAGTTTGCTCGCTGAAAGAAAAGTCAAGGGTAACCTTCACAGATGAAGATTTGTTGCTTAGTACCACCGACCACAATCGACCACTCTACATATCTGTCAATATCGGTAGATTTGTATTATCTAGAGTTCTGGTAGATCCAGGAGCATCTCTCAACTTGATGAGCCTACGGACATTGACCTATTTGGACATCGAAGCCCAAGGGCTTACGGCCGATAAAATAATACTAAGAGGATTCAACCAAAAAGGAGAAAGAGACCTTGGAGCGATCACGTTACTTATGAAGGTCAAAGAACTAGCAACAACCGCTAAATTTCATATCATCAACACCGAGACCTCTTTCAATGCTCTACTTGGTCGACCGTGGATTCATGAACACAACATGGTTTCATCATCTCTACATCAGTGCATCAAATACTGCAAAGAAGGACAGGAATACTGCATCAAAGGAGATTTACAACCGTTTTCAATTCATGAATTTGGTATTCATGAAGATGTTGCTTACTACGCGCCATCAAAGAAAACTATCTTCTCACGTGAGATTCCGACAAACAAAAACAAGATTCAGAAAAATCACAAAAAGGAGGCCATTCAACTCCACTTCAACGGTCTTCTGCCAGTCATCTACATCAAATTGGTGGAGGTTCTTTTGGTTCGCGCTCCCGAGGTCAAGGCCAGGGATGTGGATGAGGAAGAATCAATCTATTTGTTGAACGGACTAGGCCAACCATCAACATTGGTGATGAAGACAGTTCTGAATATGAAATAATGATGGCAAAATAGAGGAAACCTGAGTACGAGATATCCTTAGAAGATACGGAGAAAAGTAAATATGAAATAATTTACGATCGGATAAACCACTATGTGAATACTATGACCCTTGCTCTGATCCTCCCTTAAAACGTCAAGAGTTTAGAGGTCAAGGAAGTCTATATTATTGGTTCAAAACTGATCAAATTTTACTGAGCTTCTACCTCTACTAATCTTGAAAATCATGTAAATTTGGATGATGATCCTAATGAATTAATAGAATTGCCTTTTGGTTACTTTTTGCCTTACGTACAAAAATTAATTCAATAAGGACATTTGCCAAAATAAATGCCAGAAAGGTAAACTACAACTTTTTGAAAAATTATGGAGTGTTAAATGTCGAACTCCAAACTCAAAAGAAGGTCTTAGATTTGGTACAGTAGGACAAGTCAATGATTCAGAATTTTGCATGATTGTTACTAGTAAATCAGGAGAGGATTGCCTCGATATAGAGGATGACTCTACCGATCAGCTAATAGAGGATGCTCCGCCATAATTTGAGGAGGAAATCAAGTCAACTATCGACGAGTTAAAGTAAATTAACCTCAGGACTGAAGAACAACCCTGACCTACATTTATAAGCTCTCTACTCAATGATGAAGAAACTTCAGAATTGATCAAACTGTTAACAGGATTCAAAGATTATTTCACTTGGAGTAATAATGAAATGTCAGGACTCTCAGTCAAAGTAGTTTTTCATAAACTCAGAGTGGACAAAGTTATGACTCCTGTAAAACCAGCCCCCAGACGAATGTGCCTCAAAATAGAATAGCAAGTCATTGCCGAGGTGAATAAATTAATAGACCTGATAACTTTGTACGGGAAGAGCAGTACCCAACATGGTTAGCTAGCATTGTTCTAGTTAAGAAGAAAAATGGACAGATACGTGACTGTGTCGGTTTCAGAGATCTAAATAAAGCATGTTCGAAAGACTAGTTCTCACTGCCAATACCAAAAATCATGGTGGACATCGCCTCGACACATGAGATTTTCTCCTTCATGGATGGATCATCAGGATACAACCAAATCAAGATGGCTCCAGAAGATGCAGCCATCACAGCCTTCAGAACACCAATTAGAATTTTCTGCTACACAGTTATGTCATTTGGACTAAAGAATGCTGGAGCAACATATCAGCACGCAATGACAAAAATTATTGACGATCTCATTCACAATCAAGTAGAATGCTACGTGGATGATTTGGTCATTGAAAGCAAACAAAAATAGACCATTTGTATGATTTGAGGATTGTGTTTGAACGATTACGATGATATGACCTTAAAATAAATCCCTTAAAGTGTGCCTTTAGCGTTACCTCTAGAAAATTTCTAGGATTTGTTGTCCGTCATCGGGGAATCGAGATCGACCTGGATAAGATTAAACCTATCATGGAAATGCCTCTTCCTCAAACTTTGAAACAACTACGTTCCTTCCAGGGGAAGTTGGCATATCTGAGACGCTTTATCTCTAATCTTTTAGGTAGGTGTTAGCCCTTCTCAGCATTAATTAAAATAGACGTCAAATTCATTTAGGAAGAGAAATGTCAGCGGGCCTTTGAGGATGTTAAGCAATATTTAATGACACCTCCTGCTTTGGCAGGCCCTATCCCATGGAAACCTTTTATACTTTATATCGCGACTTTAGACGACTCTCTTGGAGCCCTCTTAGCCCAAGTTAATGATGAGGGTAAAGAAAATGCACTCTACTACTTAAGTTGTCGTCTAATACCGACGGAGATGAAGTATCTACCTATTGAGAAGCATTGTCTGACACTAATTTTTTCTATCCAAAAGCTTAGACATTACATGCTCTCTCATAAGATTACCCTAATCTTGAAAGTTAATCTGTTATAATATTTGATGACCCGACCAACACTCTCTGGACGTCTAGCAAGATGGTCAATGATCTTATTCCAATTTGATATAACTTTTGTTCCTCTATGTGCTATCAAGGGTCAAATTCTAGCAGACTTTCTCGCTGCACACCCACTCCCAACTTGGTCCCCTCTCGAAGACGAACTACCAGATGAGCAAGTGTTACAAATGGAATTCTCTAGTGCCCAACACTGGGAGATGTACTTTGAGGGTTCTTCATCAGCCAGAAAAAACAAAGAATCAGGCACAATTATACCAGACAAAGGAGGGATTGGTATGATCTTTAAGTGAACGGATAAATTGAATTGGTTTAAATTGTATTCAGCCAAATAAGAGCATACATATTCTTTACCCTTTGGACCAGGCAATGGACTCTCCAGACTCTCTTTTTCGGCCTCCAAAATGTTTCTCTTAAAGTTTATAGAAGATTTTTCAAGGGTTGCCTAAGCATCCCTTCAAAAATCATCCACATTCAATGCATCTATTGAGAGAACCGTCATTCTTGCCGTCGGCGGCCTCGATGGCGTCGTTGGCGGCCTTCTAGAATATTTAATTCTGGCTCTCAGGAGGCACCGTCGGCGGCATCGATGGCACCGTCGGCGCCCAAGATCAAATCTTCATATTTTAGTCCTTTTTGCTCCAAATTCTCTTCTTTTTGCATCTTTTAGCTCCAATGACCATAATTCAACATACATGCAACAAAACATCAGAAATACCTTTCTTTAAAGTGCAATATCATCAAAATCAGTGTAAAATAGGTATGAAAATCTCAACATATTTTTCTTTGGTCACAATTTCAATGGACATAATAGATATTGTCATCTACGGTGACTCTCAACTCATCATCCAACAAGGCTCTAGACAATACAAAATTCTGAAACCAAGACTAGCAGAATATCAACATTACACAATGAAGCTACTGGAGCAAATCCCCTATGTGATTTTCTATTAAATTCCTCGAGGAGAAAATGCCCATGTGATGCACTAGCAAAATTCGCTAAAGAATTGGCATGTCCCCCGGGAAGATTCCATTGAAATCACGGTACAAGGAAGACAGGTTTTGTCTCAAATTGACCTTGAAAATCTACACAAGCTCAAAAAAAAGGGAACAACGATTGCAGTTGCGGATATCAACGAAGATTGGTGCAAGCTATTAATATAATATTTGCATACTAGAAAGTTGTCGGAAGACAAGTCTGAGGAACATCACATCACAAAAAGGGCTATGTCGTATGCCCAAGTAGGTGATGTCCTCTATAGAAGATCGTTCAACCAGATGTGACAACGGTTCTTAAGCAGAGCCGAGGCATGAAATATCATCAAAGAAGTACATGTCGGATTGTGTGGCGCTCACCAGTTAGAGCTAAAGATGAAAATGAAGATCAAAAGACTCAAATATTATTGGTCAGCAATGATGTCCGACTACATGGAGACAGCTAGAAAATGTCACCAGTGTCAAGTGCATGGGGTGATCTTGCACCAACCTCTGAATGTTCTTCACCCAACTATTGCTTCATGGGCATTCGAGTGTTGGGGGCACGGACATAGTAGGTCCGATAGACCCTCCATCTTCTAAAGGACATAAGTTTATTCACGATGCTACTGACTACTTTTCTAAATGGGCAGAGGCAGTGCCGGTACGAGAGGTTATAGCACAGCATGTCCTCCAATTCTTCAGAAGCCAAATCGTCTACTGTTTTGATGTACTGCGTAGAGTAATCTCTGATAATGGGATGGCATTCAAAAGTACAAAAATCAACAACTTCGTCAAATGACATGGGATAGATTGGAGATAATCTCCTACAATTTATTATCCCAGAGCAAATGGATTGGCTGAGGCCTTCAACAAGACATTGGTACAGATTTTAAGNTTAAACAAAATAAATACATAAATAAATAACTTCTTCACCAAAATAAATTAAATTTCCTCTAACTAAAAAACTCTATTTTGTTCTTGTTCACGCTAAGTTTCAGCCCACTGACATTTTTTCTGTCGTCTGTAGAGAAATGTCAGACCAGAGGCTGATTTTTGCCTTTAAAGATGGCTGGAATCTCGCACTAAATGAAGAGATGGCGTCGCAGGGTGGCACTATAGATTTTGACAAGGAATTTAACCAAGTCAGCATGGATTACGAGGGGCCTTTAATGAATTTCATCAATCGACGGAAAAAGGAAGGGCTGCCCTCACTACTAAGGGTGGTCACCAAAGATAGGGCTTCACTGAAAGGAAAGAATGTGATGGTACAACAGAACCCGATGGAGGGGCCAAGCCATTTACCATCCATGATAGCTACGCCGGCTGGGGGCCTAGTCGCTGCTGATAATTAAAGGATATTGTTTGCTCCACTACAACGGACACAGCGAAGGAACGCCAGTCGACAAAAATAGAGAGCATTCATACAAGATGAGAAGAGACATCAAAAAGAGGCAGATAACTTGCTCACTCCTATTCCTGAGGGACACATTTATGATCTGGATATGAAAGAGACCTCCTCTAGTCAGCCTGCTACGGATGAGGAGTCTGAGTTAGTTACAAAGCCAAAGATACTACCAGCTTCAGATGTTCTATATACGGGTTGCCCTACCTGCAATGCCAAAATACCTGCACGAGCGTCAGCTACAGGGGCATTCATGGAGTGCCCAGACTGCAACGTCCTACATCTACAACACTATAGCACATTAGAGGAATATGCATCTACCGATGATGGATCTCAGACCCCCGATTACTTGATAGAGGCAGAGCCATATGTCCCAATGAATGCAGAGTCGTATGTTCTCTGGGGTACAGAGTCAAACGTCCTATCAGACGCAGAATCGTACATTTTATTAGAGCCAGAGACAACGCTAGCTTGGGTTTCTGCTGATGTTCAAATGAGGGAATACCCACGACAACTGTCGACTCCCAGTACGGTGGAATATTATAAAATGAGCAAAGTAAATAAAAGAAACTTTGAATTCTACAAAGAAGTACAGGGAAAATTCATCAACATACTGGAGGGATTAAAACTGTATACCAGAGTCTTCTCAAAGACTGAAGAACAAAGTATTCTTGACTGCATTTTTAACCTAAGGGACAGAGGTCGAGCAGGTTTACCTATGGAAAGGATCTATTCTGAGCTGATGAAATGAATGCGAGGAAAAGGGAGGATTACTACCCAGTATGGCTACTGCTACAACTTCACAAATGACAGACAGGGGAATCCATCTAGGATCCTTAGACACGATCAAGTAGATCCACTACCGCCAATGATAAAGTGGATGATCAAAAGAATAGTCAGATGGAGTATTCTACCCGCTACTTGCATTCCAAATAGTTGTACTATCAACAACTACGATGTGGGTGATTGCATTCCTCCACACATTGATCATCATAGCTTCATGAGGCCTTTTTGTACAGTCTCATTCACGAGTAAAAGTAAAATCTTATTTGGGAAAGAAATTGACATCGTAGACCCTGATGAGTTCAGGGGCTCTATGGAGATTCCCCTACCAATTGGCTCAGTGCTCGTTCTTAAAGGCAACGGTGCAGAAGTTGCCAAGCATTGCATTCCAAGAGTATGACACCGTAGGGTTTCCGTAACCTTCCGACGAATGGATGACAATAAGATGCTGCATGATTTTCAGCCAGATCCAGAGCTGGAGGAACTACTGCCTTACGAGCTATGAGAGGGTTGCACCTCTAAGCACATGCAAAGGGAACTCTTGTCTTCTAGCATGGCTTCGAAGGTCAGCTCAATCAGGAACTCATCACAGAAGGAACAGACAGTCAGAGGATTCCTTTCTACTTTACCACATTACAACAATATGATATGTATCAGAGATGCTCAGCCTATAATGTGTACTTGGCATGATATATTTTAGATGTACTTTGATGCATTTTGCATATTGTACCTTTTGAGGCTTTGGCCTACACTTGATCTGTAACATTTTGTTGGAGCAGATTAGTGAAGTTTCCTTCAAAAATGTGTCCATTTGTCAATTGCCTTTTGTGCGATGGATGGAAGCCACGAACCACACGTTGGTTCAAAATGATAATAAACGAAGAACAAAACAACAAAAATTTAATGATAAAACAAGAAACTTTCAAATAAAAAATGACAAAAAGAATATAAATTATGATAACTTTAAATANAAGTGAAAAGATCATCACAACTTCTTTAACATTCTCATGGCACAACCAATTCAAATCACCATTTCATAAAATATTAAGACAAGAAGAAAGATAGAAAAAACTACACAGAACTCATGGAGAAGATACGACAAAACTTGAATTTCTTATATAAAAGCAAAGTCATAATAACTACAATAAGTAAATACAATTTATCTCAAATTCCTCCCCAAGTAACTCCTCGAAGTTCCTCTGAATCTCTTCCTTTCTTTACAACACACAGAATTCTCCTCTGAAGCGGCAAGGAGGAAGAATTCTCTCGCTTTCCTTCTACTCTTGCAATCTCTCAAAAAATTCCTCACAATATCTAACCCTAAATTACACTCCCTGGACCCCCAAAGACCTCTCCACTCTCTTTGGACACTATGGACTCTCCGGACTCCCTTTTTTGGCCTCTAAAATGTTTCTCTTAAAGTTTGTAGAAGGGTTTTCAAGGTTTGCCTAAGCATCCCTTCAAAAATCGTCCACATTCAATGCATCTATTGAGAGAACCGTCATTCTCGCCGTCGGAGGCCTCTATGGCGTCGTTGGCGGCCTTCTAGAATATTTAATTTTGGACTCTCAGGAGGCGCCGTCGGCGGCATCAATGGCACCGTCGGTGCCCAAGATCAAATCTTCATATTTTAGTCCTTTTTTCTCCAAATTCTCTTCTTTTGGCATCTTTTTGCTCCAATGAACATAATTCAACATACATGCAACAAAACATCAAAAATACCTTTCTTTAAAGTGCAATATCATCAAAATTAGTGTAAAATAGGTATGAAAATCTCAACATATTTTTCTTCGGTCACAATTTCAATGGACATAATAGATATTGTCATCTACGGTGACTCTCAACTCGTCATCCAACAAGTCTCTAGACAATACAAAATTTTAAAATCAAGACTAGCAGAATATCAACATTACACGATGAAGCTACTGGAGCAAATCCCCTATGTGATTTTCTATTGGATTCCTCGAGGAGAAAATGCCCATGTTGATGCACTAGCAAAACTCGCTAAAGAATTGGCTTGTCCCCCGGGAGGATTCCATTGAAATCACGGTACAAGGAAGACAGGTTTTGTCTCAAATTGACCTTGAAAATCTACACAAGCTCGAAAAAGAGGAAACAACGATTGCAGTTGCGGATATCAACAAAGATTGGTGCAAACTATTAATATAATATTTGCATACTGGAAAGTTGTCGGAAGACAAGTCTGAGGAACATCACATCACAAAAAGGGCTATGTCGTATGCCCTAGTAGGTGATGTCCTCTATAGAAGATCGTTCAACCAGATGTGACTACGGTGCTTAAGCAGAGCCGAGGCATGAAATATCATCAAAGAAGTACATGTCGGATTGTGTGGCGCTCACCAGTTAGAGCTAAAGATGAAAATGAAGATCAAAAGACTCAAATATTATTGGCCAGCAATGATGTCCGACTACATGGAGATAGCTAGAAAATGTCACCAGTGCCAAGTGCATGGGGTGATCTTGCACCAACCTCTGAATGTGCTTCACCCAATTGTTGCTTCATGGACATTCGAGTGTTGGGGGCACGGACATAGTAGGTCCAATAGACCCTCCATCTTCTAAAGGACATAGGTTTATTCACGATGCTACGGACTACTTTTCTAAATGGGCAGAGGCAGTGCCGGTACGAGAAGTTATAGCACAGCATGTCCTCCAATTCTTCAAAAGCCAAATCGTCTACTATTTTGATGTACCGCGCAGAGTAATCTCCGACAATGGGATGGCATTCAAAAGTACAAAAATCAACAACTTCGTCAAATTACATGGGATAAATTGGAGATAATCTCCTATAATTTACTATCCCAGAGCAAATGGATTGGCTGAGGCCTTCAACAAGACATTGGTACATATTTTAAAGAAAACACTTGATGAAAATAAAAGAGATTGACACAACAAATTGCTAGAAGCTTTGTGGGCCTACAGGACAACATTCAGAACTCCCACTTAGTGTACACTGTACATGCTCGTGTACGAGTCTGAAGCCGTACTGCCACTAGAAAGTCAGACGTCATCTCTCAGAGTCGTAGTCGCCAATCAACTCACAACAGAAGAAAGTGCAAAGTTCAAACTTGAATAATTAGAGAATCTTGAAGGAAAATGACTTGAAGCACAGCAACATCTGGAACTTTATCAAGCAAAGATAGTGCAAGCTCACGACAAATTGGTCCGCCTAAGGACATTTAAAGTTGGTGACCTTGTCCTCGTGCTCAAAAGACCTATTCTTGCACGCCGCAAGATAGGTGGAAAATTTGAACCAACTTGGGATAGACCATTTGTCATTGAAAAGGTCTACACAGGAGGAGCCTACCAATTAGTATAATTCTAGGGTGAAAGACCCATATTGTCAATCAACGGATGATACCTGAAAACATATTATGCAACTTGACATTGNATTTTAAGGAAAACACTTGATGAAAATAAAAGAGATTGACACAACAAATTGCTAGAAGCTTTGTGGGCCTACCGGACAACATTCAGAACTCCCACTTAGTGTACACTGTACATGCTCGTGTACTAGTCCGAAGCCATACTGCCACTAGAAAGTTAGACGCCGTCTCTCAGAGTTGTAGTCGCCAATCAACTCACAACAGAAGAAAGTGCAAAGTTCAAACTTGAATAACTAGAGAATCTTGAAGGAAAACGACTTGAAGCACAGCAACATCTGTAACTTTACCAAGCAAAGATGGTGCAAGCTCATGACAAATTGGTCCGCCTAAGGACATTTAAAGTTGGTGACCTTGTCTTCATGCTCAAAAGACCTATTCTTGCACTCCGCAAGATAGGTGGAAAATTTAAACTAACTTGGGATAGACCATTTGTCGTTGAAAAGGTCTACACAAGAGGAGCCTACCAATTAGTATAATTCTAGGGTGAAAGACCCATATTGTCAATCAACGGATGACACCTGAAAACATATTATGTAACCTGACGTTCCTTATCGCCGCTTGCTTTAAAAATTGAAAAATTTTAATCATTTTGGGTTTATCTATGTGGACAAAAGTTTGTGACCAAGTCCAAAAAATTTTGTAATTAACCTCAATTTAATGAAGAATTTGGAAAACTACACACTGCAATTCTCTTTTCTACCTTTAGGTTTAAATTTAATATTCTACTAAATTAAATAAAATAAATACATAAATAAATAACTTCTTCACCAAAATAAATTAAAATTTCATCTAACTAAAAAACTCTATTTTGTTCTTGTTCAAGCTAAGTTTCAGCCCACTGACATTTTTTCTGTCGTCTGCAGAGAAATGTCAGACCAGAGGCTGATTTTTGCCTTTAAAGATGGCTGGAATCTCGCACTAAATGAAGAAATGACATCGCAAGGTGGCACTATAGATTTTGATAAGGAATTTAACCAAGTTGGCATGGATTACGAGGGGCCTTTAATGAATTTCATCAGTCGACGGAAAAAGGAAGGGCTGCCCTCACTACTAAGGGTGGTCACCAAAGATAGGGCGTCACTGAAAGGAAAGAACGTGATGGTACAATAGGACCCGATGGAGGGGCCAAGCCATTTACCATCCATGATAGCCACGCCTGCTGGGGGCCTAGTCACTGCTGATAATTAAAGGATATTGTTCGCTCCACTACAAAGGACACAACGAAGGAACGCCAGCCGACAAAAACAGAGAGCTTTCTTACGAGAAGAGAAGAGACATCAAAAAGAGGCAGATAACTTGCTCACTCCTATTCCTGAGGGACACATTTATGATCTGGATATGAAAGAGGCCTCCTCCAGTCAGCCTGCTACGGATGAGGAGTCCTAGTTTGTTACAAAGCCAAAGATACTACCAGCTTCAGATGTTATATATACGGGGTTGCCCTACCTGCAATGCCAAAATACCTGCACGAGCGTCAGCTACAGGGGCATTCATGGAGTGCCCAGACTGCAACGTCCTACATCTACAACACTATAGCACGTTAGAGGAATATGCATCTACCGATGATGGATCTCAGACCCCTGATTACTTGATAGAGGCAGAGCCATATGTCCCAATGAATGCAGAGCCGTATGTTCTCTGGGGTACAGAGCCAAAAGTCCTATGAGACGCAAAATCGTACATTCTATTAGAGCCAGAGACAACGCCAGCTTGGGTTCCTGCTGATGTTCAAATGAGGGAATACCCACGACAACTACCGACTCCCAGTACAGTGGAATATTATAAAATGAGCAAAGTAAATAAAAGAAACTTTGAATTATACGAAGAAGTACAGGGAAAATTCATCAACATACTAGAGGGATTAAAATTGTATACCAGAGTCTTCTTAAAGACTGAAGAACAAAGTATTCTTGACTGCATTTTTAACCTAAGGGACAGAGGTCGAGCAGTTTTACCTATGGAAAGGACCAATTCTGAGCCGATGAAATGAATGTAAGGAAAAGGGAGGATTACTACCCAGTATGGCTACTGCTACAACTTCACAAATGACAGACAGAGGAATCCATCTGGGATCCTTAGACACGATCAAGTAGATCCACTACCGCCAATGATAAAGTGGATGATCAAAAGAATAGTCAAATGGAGTATTCTGCCCGCTACTTGCATTCCAAATAGTTGTATCATTAACATCTACGATGAGGGTGATTGCATTCCTCCACACATTGATCATCATAGCTTCGTGAGGCCTTTTTGTACGGTCTCATTCACGAGTAAAAGTAAAATCTTATTTGGGAAAGAAATTGACATCAAAGACCCTGATGAGTTCAGAGGCTCTATGGAGATTCCCCTACCAATTGGCTTAGTGCTCGTTCTTAAAGGCAACGGTGCAGACGTTGCCAAGCATTGCATTCCAAGAGTGTGACACCGTAGGGTGTCCGTAACCTTCCGACGAATGGACGACAATAAGATGCTGCACGAATTTCAGCCAGATCCAGAGCTGGAGGAACTACTACCTTACGAGCTATGAGAGGGTTGGCACATGCAAAGGGAACTCTTGTCTTGTAGCATGGTTTAGAAGGTCAGCTCAATCAGGAACTCATCACAGAAGGAACAGACAGTCAGAGGATTCCTTTCTACTTTACCACATTACAACAATATGATATGTATCAGAGATGCTCAGCCTATAATGTGTACTTGGCATGAGATATTTTAGATGTACTTTGCTGCATTTTGCATATTGTACCTTTTGAGGCTTTGGCCTACACTTGATCTGTAACATTTTGTTGGAGCAGATTAGTGAAGTTTCCTTCAAAAATGTGTCCATTTGTCAATTGCCTTTTGTGCGATGGATGGAAGCCACGAACCACACGTTGGTTCAAAATGACAATAAACGAAGAACAAAACAACAAAAAATTAATGATAAAACAAGAAAATTTCAAATAAAACATGACAAAAAGAATATAAATTATGATAAATTTAAATAAAAAAATCTCTTTTAATAAATCAACCAACTAAAATCAAATTTTGAAAACATATTTAAAAAAAATTAATTGAACATGATAAAAACAACAAGAAAAGAAAATAAATTTGTTGAGTGGATTCTCTCGATTTTGGAGTTTCTTACTCTTTGCTCGTGCAGCACAACTATCTTTGTCAGCACTAATTCTCCTCACATCCCCACAGAATTTCACATTCTGCACAAAAACTTGTAAATTTTCACAAATCCTCTTCAACTATGTCAACCTTTACATAGAACACATGTCTTTAAATTAAACACTACAAAATCTGTAGAATTCTCATTTCGAATCAGTCACTACCTTCTGATTCACCCTTTTGAGGTCGGTTCTTACCTTTTGACGCTCTCTTTCCAATATTGATCATTACTTGTCAATTCTCATTTTGAATCAGCCGCTACCTCTTGNAATAAATTTGTTGAGTGGATTCTCTCGATTTTGGAGTTTCTTACTCTTTGCTCGCGCAGCACAACTATCTTTGTCTGCACTAATTCTCTTCACATCCCCACAGAATTTCACATTATGCGCAAAAACTTGCAAATTTTCACAAATCCTCTTCAACAATGTCAACCTTTACATAGAGCACATGTCTTTAAGTTAAACACTACAAACTCTGTAGAATTCTCATTTTGAATCAGTCACTACCTTCTGATTCACCCTTTTGAGGTCGGCTCTTACCTTCCGACGCTCTCTTTCCGAGATTGACCATTACTTGTCAATTCTCATTTCGAATCAGCCACTACCTCCTAATTCACCCTTTTGAGGTCATTCCTTACCTTCTGACGCTCTCTTTTTGAGATTGACCATTTCCTATCAATTCTCATTTCGAATCAGCCACTACCTTCTGATTCACCCTTTTGAGGTCGATCCTTACCTTTCAACGCTCTCTTTTTGAGAT
Organism: Phalaenopsis hybrid cultivar; assembly: GCA_002079205.1. Lineage (NCBI taxonomy): Eukaryota > Viridiplantae > Streptophyta > Magnoliopsida > Asparagales > Orchidaceae > Phalaenopsis > Phalaenopsis hybrid cultivar. The sequence continues at coordinate 285,907 of JXCR01145513.1, read as the reverse complement.
TGACCATTACCTGTCAATTCTCATTTTGAATCAGTCACTACCTTCTTATTCACCCTTTTGAGGTCAGTCCTTACCTTTCGATGCCCTCTTTCTGATATTGACCATTACCTGTCAATTCTCATTTCGAATCAGTCACTACCTTCTGATTCACTCTTTTTAGGTTGGTCCTTACCTTCCGACGCTCTCTTTCTGAGATTGACCATTACTNTCCAAAATCACCAAAAATTGCCAAATTACCAAAATACCCCTCCTTAGCCCAAAATTCAAAAAATTCCAAAAATTCCCAAATTATTTCAAATATTCCTAATTTCATNAATTTCTTGACTTTGATCCCTTGATACTTTTGGGATACTCATGTAGATGGTCCCTTAAACCTACTAGCCCTATGCTAGGATTTAGCTAAGACTAGTACATAAAGGGCCCAAATGGGGTTACCATTGGTCCATGGCTTACTTTTGGTGGTTAGTTCCCCAATCTTACCCAAAATACCCATTCTGGCTTTTTGCCTCTAAACTACCCCAAATTACCCAAGTACCATTGAAACCCTAAATTTCGCCAAAATTCCCAAATTTATCCAAAATACTCAAACTTGTTCAAAAATCATTTCAAACCTTTTGAAAACACCCAAATTACCCAAAATCACAAAAAATTGACAAATTACCAAAATACCCCTCCTTAGCCCAATATTTAAAAAATTCTAAAAATTCCCAAATTATTTCAAATATTCCTAATTTCATTTTTCTCAACTACTACATAATCCAATTTGGTCAATTTGACCATCATTGATTAAAACCCCCAAATTGTCTTTAAAGGACCAAATTTCCTCAAATTCAATTCAAATGTCCATAAATTTGATCCCAATCTCCCCAAATTGCAATCCCAAACTCAAATTCACTCTCAATGTCACCAAAATAAGCCAAATCCAAGCTCAATTGGCCATGCTTTGAGCCTCATTTTGATATAGGTCAAAACCCCAAATTTGGGCACATGACCTAATCTCACCAAATTGAATCCATAGCCCCTTCAATTGGCCATGGTTTATGTTGAAAACTCTTTATATCATTCCTAAACATCAAACTTAACCATCAATTGGCCTTGGTGAAGTCTCAATTTTATTTAATTTCAACCTAGGTCAAAAGCCCCAATTGGCTATGCCTCTAAATTTCACAAAATTGATTGCCTTAGCTCCAAAATTTCCATTCCATTCTTTCATGAAAAATCTTTATAACTTCTCCCTTGATCATTTGGACCATTAAATTATGCCAAATTCCAAGTCTAGCCCAAACTAGACTCAAGTCTAGCCCAACAAGCCCAAATTGACCAAATCTCCAAAATCCTTCAAATTGACCCTCCAATTGAACTCAAAACCCTTTTCATCCTTCACCAAAAATGTTCATTACAATCATATCAAGTGCATCAATCAATTGGTTTTAAGGACATGGCTAGCCTAAACCAAACCAAAGTTTTGGTCATTTGCACCTACTTGGACCCATGCACTAAATGTAGCCTAGCCACCCCAAAGTCACAAAATTAACGACTCCACAGCCATTAGTTGGACCCTAGTGACCAAGCTAAACCTCACAACACCACTTAAGCTAAGCCATGGACCAAAGTTCCACTAAATTAAGGGATTTTGATTCCATATTTGCTTAAGCCTTGGATATTTTTGCCAAAACTAAACCTCAACTCATTTAATTGCTGTGACATATTCCCCTGGGTTCCCTGAGCTCCTAACCACCTCCCACTTCCATGGTCAGCTGGCCTAGTCGCCAGAGAAGCCAAAATCGAGGGTCACCCNACTAAACCTCAACTCATTTAATTGCTGTGACATATTCCCCTGGGTTCCCTGAGCTCCTAACCACCTCCCACTGCCATGGTCAGCCGGCCTAGTCGCCAGAGAAGCCAAAATTGAGGGTCACCCTCTCTTAAACTTCACCTATTTCAAACCTAGAGGCCACCACCCAAATGAGATGTTGGAGCCTCTCTGCCCTCCACCTAAGCATCACATTGCACCCAAACATTGGCCATGACAGCCACCCCTCAGCCACTTTTATAAAATCTCACCTCCACGGCCATGGAGGGACTGCTGAAATTTTCTCAGAGAGAGCTTCCCAAATCACTCACAAAACTTCTTTGAGACATCNAAATGAGATGTTGGAGCCTCTCTGCCCTCCACCTAAGCATCACATTGCACCCAAACATTGGCCATGACAGCCGCCCCTCAGCCATTTTTACAAAATCTCACCTCCACGACCATGGAGGGAGTGCTAAAATTTTTTCAGAGAGAGTTTCCCAAATCACTCACAGAGCTTCTTTGAGACCTTCTCAGTGCAATCCAACCATCTTCCCCCACTGATCCCCACTATAGAAGCTCAATTTTGAGCTCAAACTTATGTCTAAAACCAGGATAGAGCTCAATCCACCTCCACAGTCCACCAAACTTAAATTACTTATACCCACACCTTCACAACACTGAAAGAAGAAAAAGCCACATCAAATCCCCCTTCCACAGAGCCCCTAGTATAGACTTTGATCAACACATGAAATCTAGCTTGGTCGAATTCATACCTAGACCTTACACCACAGCAAGAGGCTCAATCCCCCGCCTCCTTGGACTCCAACAAACATGCCAAGCATCTCTGATTGAAGCTTCCCTTCTCATAGCAAAGGTATTGTACTCTTCCTCATCCCAAGCCTCTTTTGACTCTCCATTTTTTTGGGCTTAATTTCATGGCATCTTAACCGTATAAAAATGTTCCTCTAGTCTAGACGAGCAATTAAAAAAAATCATTCAATTTGGTTGATAAATGAGGAAGATATCAAGCCTTAAAGATGGATGGTTCTCGAGTTAGGCCATCGGGGACGATGATGGAGCATCGTTTGATCAAGTGTGTATCGGATGACCGATCAAGATGAAGTCAGACAGCGCTTCCTTACATGAATCGTGAACGTGTGGCTGCTAGCATGGGCGGCGATTTCAAATGGGAGTGTGTCGTGTGGAGCTTCAAAGCTGCCTAGGATCCAGCCAGCGCCGCGTGTTTAAATAGATAAATAGGGATTTAAATAAATCAAAAAATGACCCCTAACTTTAAAAATTCATATCTTTGTGTAGAAAAATCACAAAAATAAAATAAAAATACCCTCTTACTCAGCAAACAGAGTAAAATAATGTGAAAATAATTTGAAGTCTATTTGATGCATATTTTATTTTTAATTAATTAAACATTGTCTTGAGCCTTTTGATTCTCCATGCATATAGGCATTTCACCATGACTTGAATTTTTGGCATGTTGTAGCCTCCGTCAAGGGCAATATTCCTTGATTTTTTCAAAGTTAGAGGAGACCTCTAGACACAGATCCACATTTTTCAAGTTTATACACATTATTTGCTTAAGTTAATTATAATAATTAGCATGTTGCTTATAAAAATCTAAGAAAATTTTTGAAGGTTTACTATAACTAGAGAACCTTTAGGAAAATCACTCATGAGCCAAATCATTTAAAATGCACCTAATCTTTATAAACCCTAAATCACTAAGATAATTAATTCTGAAAAACGTAAACATCAAAATGACTTGATTTTTTATCTCTACTATTTTCTAAGATCCATAGAACTCCCCATAAAAGTTTTAAAGCACTTTGAGTCCATTTGATGGCCTAAAGTGATTTTTCAAGTTGAATACCCTTTTTGGCACTAAAATGATTTTTAATGATCAAAATATAACTCAAAAAATTATGAAAACTTATTTTTGGAGTTCTCTGTGATCAGGGTAATTTTATAAAAATAAAAACTTCATATTTAGCCTATTTTTAAATATTTAAAATAATTAAAAATTCATAAAAATCACAAAAATAATAAATTTCATAGAAATGTTCTAAATTGTTTTCTAAGCACTTAGAAATAATTTGAATATTTTTCCTGATTTTCTAATTAAAGATATGGTATTTTAAAGCATAAAATAATTTTTAAAGGCTAAAAAATAGATTTCCACTAAAATAATTCCAATAAATAAAAAAAAATCCGAAAAATATAAAATGTGCTTCCTTGGGTTCTCTAACCTTAGGAAGATATTTCAAAAATGCAAAACTTAATTTTCCCCATTTAAAATATTTTATATTTAATGAATACCCCAAAACTTAAAATAATTCTAATAATTCAAATAAAATTCAAAAAATCATGAAATTTTATCCAAATGACTCCCTGGTCAAGATCTACATTTAAGAAAAATTTTAAGTGATTAAGCTTTACCTTGGTTAAGTTAGCAAATTTTCTTTGNGCTTGGTCGAATTCATACCTAGACCTTACACCACAGCAAGAGGCTCAATCCCCCGCCTCCTTGGACTCCAACGAACATGCCAAGCATCTATGATTGAAGCTTCCCTTCTCATAGCAAAGGTATTGAACTGTTCCTCATCCCAAGCCTCTTTTGACTCTCCATTTGCTTGGGCTTAATTTCATGGCATCTTAACCGTATAAAAATGTTCCTCTAGTCTAGACGAGCATTTTAAGAAAAAAAATCATTCAATTTGGTTGATAAATGAGGGAGATACCAAGCCTTAAAGATGGACGGTTCTCGAGTTAGGCCATCGGGGACGATGATGGAGCATCGTTCGATCAAGTGTGTATCGGATGACCGATCAAGATGAAGCCAGACAGCGCTTCTTTACATGAGCCGTGAACGTGTGGCTGCTAGCATGGGCGGCGGTTTCAAATGGAAGTGTGTCGCGTGGAGCTTCAGAGCTGCCTAGGATCCAGTCAGCGCCGCACGTTTAAATAGATAAATAGGGATTTAAATAAATCAAAAAATGACCCCTAACTTTAAAAATTCATATCTTTGTGTAAAAAAATCACAAAATTAAAATAAAAATACCCTCTTACTTAGCAAACAAAGTAGAATAATGTGAAAATAATTTGAAGTCTATTTGATGCATGTTTTATTTTTAGTTAATTAAACACTGTCTTGAGTTTTTTGATTCTCCATGCATATAGGCATTTCACCATGACTTGAATTTTTGGCATGTTGTAGCCTCCGTCAAGGGCAATATTCCCTGATTTTTTCAAAGTTAGAGGAGACCTCTAGACAGAGATCCACATTTTTTAAGTTTATGCACATTATTTCCTTAAGTTAATCATAATAATTAGCATCTTGCTTATAAAAACCTAAGAAAATTTTTGAAGGTTTACTATGGCTAGAGAACCTTTAGGAAAATCACTCATGAGCCAAATCATTTAAAATGCACCTAATCTTTATAAACCCTAAATCACTAAGATAATTAATTCTGGAAAATGTAAACATCAAAATGACTTGATTTTTTATCTCTACTATTTTTCTAAGATCCATAGAACTCCCCACAAAAGTTTTAAAGCACTTTGAGTCCATTTGATGGTCTAAAGTGATTTTTCAAGTTGAATACCCTTTTTGGCACTAAAATGATTTTTAATGATCAAAATATAACTCAAAATATTATAAAAACTTATTTTTGGAGTTCTCTGTGATCAGGGTAATTTTATAAAAATAAAAACTTCATTTTTAGCCTATTTTTTAATATTTAAAATAATTAAAAATTCATAAAAATCACAAAAATAATAAATTTTATAAAAATGTTCTAAATTATTTTCTAAGAACTTAGAAATAATTTGAATATTTTTCCCGATTTTCTAATTAAAGATATGGTATTTTAAAGCATAAAATAATTTTTAAAGGCTAAAAAATAGATTTCCACTAAAATAATTCCAATAAATAAAAAAAAATCAGAAAAATATAAAATGTGCTTCCTTGGGTTCTCTAACCTTAGGGAGATTTTTCAAAAATGCAAAACCAAATTTTCCCCATTTAAAATATTTTATATTTAATGAATACCCCAAAACTTAAAATAATTCAAATAATTCAAATAAAATTCAAAAAGTCATGAAATTTTATCCAAATGGCTCCCTGGTCAAGATCTACATTCAAAAAAATTTTCAAGTGATTAAGCTTTACCTTGGTTAAGTTAGCAAATTTTCTTTAAAAATTCCCATTTTTGCATAAACATAATTATATAAATTAAATTAAATTTTGAAAAATTGCATTTTCTCCTCTGATGTCTTAATTGACCCATGAATGAAATAGGATAAAAATTTCAAAGTCATTTGATTTGAATTTGACAAATTATGAAGTGTTAGAGCCTCNTAGGATAAAAATTTCAAAGTCATTTGATTTGAATTTGATAAATTATGAAGTGTTAGAGCCTTAGGGGAAAAAGTGTAATTTTAGAAATTTGGCCTTAATTAACATTTATGCTTAATTCAAGGAGGGAAATGGGCAACCTCTGATCTTAATTAACTTTTTTGGAAGACTGAAATTAAAAGGGGATTAATTGGTAGAAACNAAAAAGTGTAATTTTAGAAATTTGGCCTTAATTAACATTTATGCTTAATTCAAGGAGGGAAATGGGCAACCTCTGATCTTAATTAACTTTTTTGGAAGACTGAAATTAAAAGGGGATTAATTGGTAGAAACCCCCACCTCACTTTCCTAATTAAAAGGATAAATTAATAAATTTCTAAATTATTAAAATTTGGAGGTTTATTAAAATTGAAAGAACCTAGGACTTAGGGGTATGACTTTTGAAGTCAGTAATAAATCAATTTAATACCCCTATTTGAGGTTCAAATAAAATTCAAATAAAGAGTCATGATCACCTAAAGCTTAACCTTTTCAAAACTAATTAAGACACTCACCTAGGTCTTCGGCTTAGTAGTGACTTAGGCTAAATCAAGTTTCATTTAAATAAAACTTAACATTTTTCAAAATTAATTAAGACACTCACCTAGGTCTTAAGGGCTTAGTAGTGATCTAAGTTAAATCAAAATTGATTAAACGAGGATTAGAAAAGAAAACATATCCAAAATTTAAGACCTTTAAAACACTACAAGCTTAATTAGGATTAAATTTTGGCTAAGTGTTCCAACAACACTAGCTTGCCCCCTTTAAGGGTTTTCATTCACATAATCTTCAAAATTAAATTACAAATGATAATTACCCCACTCTTAGGGATAGTTAGGACTTCAATGTTCATTGAGCATTAGGGTATTCATAGGGTGAATTATTAAGCAACATATTAAGTTTAAATGAACTCANTATTAAAATTTGGAGGTTTATTAAAATTAAAAGAACCTAGGACTTAGGGGTATGACTTTTGAAGTCAGTAATAAATCAATTTAGTACCCCTATTTGAGGTTCAAACAAAATTCAAATAAAGAATCATGATCACCTAAAACTTAACCTTTTCAAAATTAATTAAGACACTCACTTAAGTCTTAAGGGCTTAGTAGTGATCTAAGTTAAATCAAGATTGATTAAACGAGGATTAGAAAAGAAAACATAGCCAAAATTTAAGACCTTTAAAACACTACAAGCTTAATTAGGATTAAATTTTGGCTAAGTGTTCCAACAACACTTGCTTGCCCCCTTTAAGGGTCTTCATTCACATAATCTTCAAAATTGAATTACAAATGATAATTACCCCACTCTTAGGGATACTTAGGACATCAATGTTCATTGAGCATTAGGGTATTCATAGGGTGAATTATTAAGCAACATATGAAGTTTAAATGAACTCGAGGCTTTTCACCAGGTGATAAGAGGGAAGCATGAACCTGCTTCTTCCTCATAACCTGTTGGATACCTCAGAGGTCTACTAAACTTAGTATGTTTTGCTTAACAAAATCATCCTTAATTAAAATCCTAAGAACCCACCAAGATATGACCTAGGGTTAGATAGGTCGCCAAAACCTTACTTTCCTGCTTCATATAAACTGCCCTGACATGCATTTTGAGTTTCAGGTGGTGAAACGAGAAGACTCGTCAGGTACGCTTTTACAGTTTATAGAATTGTCTTTTACTTTCATATTGTACTTTTAATGTTAATACAAACATGCATGCTAAACAGTAATGTCACCCTGCATGAAAACTAAAACTATCAGGATAGCCACAAAACCAAAACCAGAACCAAAGTTAAAATTAACCTAGATAAAATTCACTGCCACAACATTCAAAATATAAAACAACTCAAAATTTAATCACACACATCACACAAAACAACAACTGCAACTAAATTAAGACGTCTCTATCGGATGATCGGGAACCCCTCGGAGGAGGTAACCTACGGTTGCGAACAAGGCTTCCCACTGTCTAAATGAAATTATGGAACTCATTAAGTTGAGTTTAGTAAATTCATTTAGACAAAGTAAATTTAATAGAAAATAGTGGTGTCGGAACGAGGGAACCGTAGGATCCTAACCAGTGTTGCTCTAATCAACTTTAATATCCCCTCATAAAAATTTAAAGAACTTCAACCATAGAGCCACCTGATTTGACATCATAACTTGACACCCTAAAAAAAATTAAACTTGCCACGACGAGGAGCTTGGGATTAGCATGTTGGGCAGCACGACCATCTTCAACAGTAAAATTTGTCTACATCAGCTAAACCAATTTCTTTCCTTCTTTAAAATTAAACAACAAAGTCATAGGACTTCGAGGTTGTCTGCTTATGCAACATAAATCCCCATCTCATCTTTAGACATCTGTATAGCTCTGCTGTACAATATAAGCCCTCACTTTTACTAGAAAATTAAAGAAGGGAAATTGTCGGCAAATAAAATGATTTCACAGACCAAACGGAAGTCATACTTTCTTAGTTTATTTGATCGAGTCTTATCCTCAAGTCTTGTTTTTATCCTTTAGTATAGATATAGAGTTTGAGGTATAGCACTCGGCCAGTTTGATTTCATACTTTTCTAAACTTAAACGTCCTTCCAAAGCGGGCGACGGGATTTTGACTCCTGTGACCGACAGCTTCTTACGGGCAACTCCCCTAACCAAAATAGTCCCGACAATGAACAATTGCTGATATTAAAGAAATCAGTCCTTCAATTTGTATGCATAAAATTTATATGAAAGAGAACTGCAAACCCAGGGCTGATCCCAAAGGAGACTGAATGCTGCTATGAAAGAAGTTGTAAAGAAAGAAATTTGGTTAGATGTTGGAGTTATCTATCCTATTTCAGATAGTGCATGGGCTAGTCCAATTCACTGTGTTCCTAGGAAAGGAGGATTAGTGGTGATTGTGAATGAACATAATGAATTAATACTTATTAGACAAGTTACAGGGTGGCAAATTTACATTGATTATAGAAAATTAAATCTTACCAATAAGAAAGATCATTTTCTACTACCCTTTCTAGATCAAAGACTAGCTGGGCATAAATACTTTTGTTTTTTGGATGGATATATTGGTTATCAGCAAATACAAATAAATCCTAAGGATCAAGAGAAAACAACTTTTACTAGTGCTTATGGTACATTTACTTTTAGAAGAATGCCCTTTGGTTTATGTAATGCTCATGCTACATTTCAAAGATGTATGATGGCAAATTTTTGTAATTTAATTGAAAAAGGGATTGAAGTATTTATGGATGATTTTTTAGTGTTTGGAAATTCATTTGACTCATGTTCAGAACTTTTATCAAAAGTTCTTAAATGTTGTAAAGGAACAAATTTAGTCCTTAATTGAGAAAAATGTCAATTTATGGTAGCAGGAGGAACTGTATTAGGACATAAAATATCAGAAAATGGTTTGGAAGTATATCCTACTAAAATTTAGGTGATCGTTAACTTACCTTATCAAACAAATGTAAGGGAAATTAGGAGTTTTTTAGGGCATGCTGGATTCTACAGGCGATAAATTAAATTCGTTTAAAAAATTGATGTCTTTATGCTATTTTCTGGAGAAAGATGTAANACTGCCCTGACATGCATTTTGAGTTTCAGGTGGTAGAACGAGAAGACTCGTCAGGTACGCTTTTACAGTTTATAGAATTATCTTTTACTTTCATACTGTACTTTTAATGTTAATACAAACATGCATGCTAAACAGTAATGTCATCCTGCATGAAAACTAAAACTATCAGGATAGCCACAAAACCAAAACCAGAACCAAAGTTAAAATTAACCTAGATGAAATTCACTGCAACAACATTAAAAATATAAAACAACTCAAAATTTAATCACCCACATCACACAAAACAACAACTACAACTAAATTAAGATGTTTCTATCGGATGATCGGGAACCCCTCGGAGGAGGTAACCTACAGTTGGAACGAGTTTTCCCACGGTCTAAATGAAACTATGGAACTCATTAAGTTGAGTTTAGTAAGTTCGTTTAATTAAAACGTCTCTATCGGAAGATCGGGAACCCCTCGGAGGAGGTAACCTACGGTTGCTTAGAGGCTTCCCACGGTCTAAATGAAATTATGGAACTCATTAAGTTGAGTTTAGTAAATTCATTTAGACAAAGTGAATTTAATAGAAAATAGTGGTTCCGGAACGAGGGAACCGTAGGATTCTAACCGGTGTTGCTCTAATCAACTTTAATATCCCCTCATAAAAATTTAAAGAACTTCAACCATAGAGCCACCTAATTTGACATCATAACTTGACACCCTAAAAAAAATTAAACTTGCCACGACGAGGAGCTTGGGGTTAGCATGGTGGGCAGCACGACCATCTTCAACAGTAAAATTTGTCTACATCAGCTAAACCAATTTCTTTCCTTCTTTAAAATTAAACAACAAAGTCATAGGACTTCAAAGTTATCTGCTTATGCAACATAAATCCCCATCTCATCTTTAGACATCTGTATAACTCTGTTGTACAATATAAGCCCTTACTTTTACTAGACAATTAAAGAAGGGAAATTGTCAGCAAATAAAATGATTTCGCAGACCAAACGGACGTCATACTTTCTTAGTTTATTTGATAGAGCCTCTTCCTCAAGTTTTCTGTTTATCCTTTAGTATAGATATAGAGTTTGAGGTATAGCGCTCGGCCAGTTTGATTTCATACTTTTCTAAACTTAAATGTCCTTCCCAAGCGGGCAACGGGATTTTGATTCCTGTGACCGACAGCTTCTTACGGGCAACTCCCCCATCCAAAATAATCCCAACAATGAACAATTGCTGATATTAAAGAAATCAGTCCTTCAATTTGTATGCATAAAATTTATATGAAAGAGAACTGCAAACCCAGGGCTGATCCCAAAGGAGACTGAATGCTGCTATGAAAGAAGTTGTAAAGAAAGAAATTTGGTTAAATGCTGGAGTTATCTATCCTATTTCAGATAGTGCAAGGGTTAGTCCAATTCACTGTGTTCCTAAGAAAGGAGGATTAGTGTTGATTATTAATGAACATAATGAATTAATACTTATTAGACAAGTTACAGGGTAGCAAATTTGCATTGATTATAGAAAATTAAATCTTACCAATAAGAAGATCATTTTCTACTACCCTTTCTAGTTCAAATGCTGGATAGACTAGCTGGGCATAAATACTTTTGTTTTCTGGATGGATAGACTGGTTATCAGCAAATACAAATAAAGCTTGAGGATCAAGAGAAAACAACTTTTACTAGTGCTTATGGTACATTTACTTTTAGAAGAATGCCCTTTGGTTATGTAATGCTCATGCTACATTTCAAAGATATATGATGGCAAATTTTTGTAATTTAATTGAAAAAGGGATTGAAGTATTTATGGATGATTTTTCAGTGTTTGGAAATTCATTTGACTCATGTTCAGAACTTTTATCAAAAGTTCTTAAATGTTGTAAAGGAACAAATTTAGTCCTTAATTGAGAAAAATGTCAATTTATGGTAGCAGGAGGAACTGTATTAGGACATAAAATATCAGAAAATGGTTTGGAAGTAGATCCTACTAAAATTTAGGTGATCGCTAATTTACCTTATCCAACAAATGTAAGGAAAATTAGGAGTTTTTTAGGACATGCTGGATTCTACAGGCGATATATTAAAGTCTTTTAAAAAATTGCTAAGTCTTTATGCTATTTTCTGGAGAAAGATGTAATTTTCAATTTTGATGAAGTGTGCCTAAAAGCTTTTGAGTTATTAAAAGAAAAACTAATCACTGCACCAATTATAGTTTCACCACATTGGGGAAAACCTTTTGAACTGATGTGTGACACTAGTGAATATGCTATTGGAGTTGTTTTAAAATAAAGATATGATAAAATTTTCAAAATTATTTACTATACTAATAAAACTCTCAATGAAACTCAAATTAATTATACCACTACTGAAAAAGAGTTATTAGCAGTAGTTTATGTCTTTGATAAATTTCGATCATATTTAATGGGAACTCATTGTGTAGTGCATACAAATCATTCTACAATTAAGCACTTAATGAAAAAGAAGGATGTTAAACCTAGGCTTATAAGATGGATTCTTCTTTTACAAGAATTTGATTTTGAAATAGTAGATCGAAAGGGGATTGAAAATCAAATTGCTGATCAATTGTCCAGACTTAAGTTGAAAATCAAATTGAGGATGAGGCCCGCTTCGGAAGGACGTTTAAGTTTAGAAAAGTATGAAATCAAACTGGCCTCATATTTTTCATAATTTAAATGAAAGAGTGTTATACCTCAAACTCTATATCTATACTAAAGGATAAACACAAGACTTGAGGATGAGGCTCGATCAAATAAACTAAGAAAGTATGACGTCTGTTTGGTCTGCAAAATCATTTTATTTGCCGACAATTTCCCCTCTTTAAAAATCCTATTTTCTTGATTTTGAATTTTTTTGAAAATTTTTCTTCAAATTTTTTTTTAGATGGCTCCTATGATGGGAAAAGAATCCTTCGAGAAAGTTTATTATGGAGCGAAATTTTTTATAGACATGGTGGGGCTATAAAGAATGTTATTGTGGCTCATCATTAGGAGAGTTTCTGTTACTTTACTATTATTTCCATCATCGATGTGGTTCAAAAAATTTATGCAAATTTACCTAAAGTAGATGATGACGAGGTGTTTGTTCGAGGAAGAGGAGTCGATTTTACTGCTAAAAGGATTAATATGATAAATGTTCTGCCACCTACGATTGNAAAGTAGATGATGACGAGGTGTTTGTTCGAGGAAGAGGAGTCGATTTTACTGCTAAAAGGATTAATATGATATATGTTCTGCCTCCTACGATTANAATTTAATTCAGGTAACTATATTTTGTAGCTATTTAAATATTATGGTAGATTTAAAAAAATATTTTTGTAATAAAAATTAATTTTGTTACTTAAGATATTTTAGTATAAGAGAATAAGACTATAGTTAATTATTTAAAGTAAAAGAAACTATATTTTGAAGTATTAAGAATCTGGAAATTAATTTAAGAAGAAAAGATTGGGGCTCAATGATGTAAAAGCTATGAAATATTTAAAAGGTAAAGGAATACTTTGAGTTTCAAATTTAGGGAAAGAAATGTGATGTTCAAAATCATTAAAGGCTATCCATATATAGTAATCCGCACTTGAAAAAGGGAAAAGAAAGGATTGACAACAATCCCTGAAAAGAAAAGAAAAATATATAGGATTGAAAGCAATCCAAATGAAAAAGAGAAAAGAAAGAAAAAAAATGGAAGTGAGGAGAAGCTTGAAGATATGTCTAATCAAAAATTGGCTTCACTGGACCTACCTAAAGGGAAAACCTAAATACATTCCTAAACTTATATTTATAGATTAGATCTTTTACTAGTAGAGTTCTCATTAAGTTCCTATCATTTAAATATTCTAAGTGATTGCAACATATAGTCATTTTTGAAATGAATGGAAGACTAGAACTCTTAAACTTGATGACTAGATAATCTTGTAGCTACAAAGTTAATTTAATTACTTGAATTTTTTCTGAAAATCTCGCTATGATATTTATCTGAATCAAACTTATAGTATTTATGAATTAAAACTTTACTACAATAGATCATAACTTTTATGTAGTACCAAAATTACTTGAGGACGAGTAATAGTTAAGTTTGGGCGATTTTGACCAAAGGAAAATATGTAGAGATTTTCATACCTATTTTATATTGTTTTTTATGATATTACACTTTAAAGAAAGGTATTTTTATTGTTTTGTTGTAGGAATGATGAATTAGGGTCATTGGAGCAAAAAGATGCAATAAGGAGCGAATTTGGAGCGAAAAGGACCAAAATGTGAAGATTTGAACTAGGGCACCGATGGCAAGCCCAACGGCGTCGATGGTGAGATTTTTCTGAGACTCCAGAATTAATTCACTTAGAAGGCCCGCCGACAGCGTCCTCGAGGCAGCCGACGGTGAGATCGACGGTTATGTCCTACCAGGCTTTGGATGAGGATGAATTTTGGAGGGTTGCTTAGGCAACTCTTGGGAAATCTCATCCATAACTTTAAAAGAAAATTTTGGCCGAAAATTGGAGAGAGCCTAGAGGTCCTGAAGGTTAGAAAGGTTCCATTAGTTTTTTGGTCGAGAGTCAAAATTGTAAGAAATTCTTCGAGAGATTGTAAGAGTGGAGGGAAAGTGAGATATTTCTTCCTCCTTGCCGCATCAAAGAGGAATTTTGTGTGTTGTAAAGGAAGGAATAGATTCAGAGGAACTTTGAGGAGTTTACTTGGGGAGAAATTGTAGATAAGTTTATTTATTGTTGTCGTTTGTATGACTTTAATTTTATATATGAATTCCAAGTTTTGTTGTGTTTTCCCCATGAGATTTGAGTAGTTTTCTCTATCTTTATTCTTGTCTTGAGATTTGTGAAATGATGATTTGAATTGGTGAAGCCATGAAAATATTTAAGAAATCGTGATGATCTTTTTACTTTGAAATGGTAATTTGAATTGGTGAAGCCATAAAAATGTTTAATAAATTGTGATGATCTTTTCACTTCAATATTAATTTTACTTTCAATCTAGTCAATTGATTTGTTAAAATATGTTGAGTTTTACAACTAAAGTGAAGATTGCATCCATGATTCAGGGAGGTTAAAGCCCTTGCNGAAGAGCAGTTGAAGCCACTTAAGCCAATTGGGAAGGCTAATGTTGATGTATATGGATGACCTAGAGATATAGTTCAAGGTAAACCTTCTGTTTCTACTTCTAGGTCTTCTACTTCTAGACCTTCTACTTTCACTGCTATTGAGCCTCCATCTAGATTCTGGGATGTGCTGAGTGAGAGATATTTGGAACACTTGAAAGATATGTTCTTGATGCAGTGTCGTATGGAAGATATGGAAAACAAATTTGATCATATGACATATTTTTTTAGAAGGAAGAGTGACTATGATGTTGATTATGACTAGACATTAGTAAAATTCATGAAGGGAGACCATTCAGTTGAATTTCCTACATGCCCTTGATTTACAATTTTTGAGAGTCGTAGATCTATAGATGAAGATATTCCTTTTGATTTTGATGATGATGAGGAGGAGGAAGAGGACTAGATTTTGTTTTCTATTATATAGTAGTTATGATTTCTAGATATTTCTCATATTGGACTGCTTATGTATGCTTTGTTGCTGTGTAATTTTATTTTCACTGCTACTTTTACTACTCTTTTTGCTTAGAACTAGATGTGTATTAGAGTAGTCTTTTACATTGTAAATTTTCATAATATATATGTTTTTATTTTAAATTGTCTATGAATCAACATGTTTTTTTAACTTTTTTTTGTACCTCANTTTTTGCTTAGAACTAGATGTGTATTAGAGTAGTCTTTTACATTGTAAATTTTCATAATATATATGTTTTTAATTTAAATTGTCTATGACTCAACATGTTTTTTTAACTTTTTTTTGTACCTCTATTGTTCTCCTGCTTAGAAAATTTAAAATTTTCTCTTTCTTTATGCTTATTATAAACTTAACTGTCTAAACTAATTTAAAATATAAGTTTGGGGGAAGGGAGAGAATTTTTAAAACTAAACCTTATTTGTCCTATGTAAAAGATATTTTTAAAAATTATTTTAATATAACCTCTGGTATGTTGAGATAGCTTGAGATAACTATATCTTTGAGTTTATAAATAATATAGTAAACTTAAGTAAAATTTTTAATAATAAAATTAATTATGGATTTGAGATATTTAGTATATGAGTATAAAATTTTGTTTTTTCTATTTAAAATAAAGAAAATTGTATTTTAAAGAATGTTTAAGATCTTAGATTTTTATTTAAAAAGAAAGAATTGAGACTTTATGAAAAATCTTTTTCAAGTCAAATACACATTTAATCATGTAAGGGAATGTCAAATGTTTTTAACTTTAAGAAGAGGATGATGGAGTTCAAAATCATGAAAGGCAATCCATATATAGTAATCCTCACATGACATAAAAAAAAGAAAGAGAAAAAAAAAAGAAAGAAATGATTGAAAATGATCCTGAAAGAAAAAAAAAAGAAGAATAAAAAGAAAAGAAAAGCAAAAAGAAAAATAAATATGAGGAGAAGCTTGAAGAGATGTCTAATAAAAAATTAGTTTTACTTAAATCATCTTAAATAAAGGGTCTTAATTACATTTCTAAGTTTATTTATGAAGTGTTAGCATCCTTTCTAGTAAAGTTCTCATGATATTATTTTTCATGTAATTTTTCTAAGTCTCTTTAATATTACAAATTACAAATGTTCTTGAAAATAATAGGAAATCAGAATTCTTAAACTTGACTATTATGTTAATAAAATCTTTCTAAAGTTTAACTATTACATTTATAGAACAAAAACTATAGAAATCTTCAAGTAAAACTCACTTCCATAAGTTATACTTTTATATATAGTAAGAAAGGTTACTTGAGGACAAGTAATGTTAAAGTTTGGGAGAATTGACCCACCTTAAAATTACCTATTTTTTATGCACATTTTATACTCAATTTATTAGGATATTATGCTTTAATGAAAGGTATTTCTTATGTTTTTGGTTGCAGATGCAAGAAAAAGATTTTAAGAGTAAAAAGGAGCAAACATACATCAAAAAGAAGCAATATGGGCTAAATTGAAGAAAAGTACAAAACCAGTTGAACTGCTGCCTAAGGGCCAAGTGCAGAAATATGCTAGCTTCTAGGCACCACAGTTATCTTCTAGAAGATTCATTGAATGAAGTAAAATTTTGAAGAAATGTTTGAAGCAACTCTTAGTCATTTTTGAATCTCTATAGATATAGATTAATTCCAAGAGACTAGGGGGTCGAATCTATATAGTCTCATAGTGTGTGAGTGTGTTAAGTGTGTGAGAGGTTCTCTTTGTGAGTTTTCATTATTTCTGGAGTTTGTGAATCTTGTAAGTGTTTTTGGAGTCAGAGAAGTCAGAGAACTTCAAATGAGTGCTTGGGGGAACATTCCAGATGTATTTGTATATTTATCTTAAAGTTTTGTACTTTGGATTGGAGTTTTATAAATATGTTTTATTTTGTTATCCCTATGCTTCATGAGTAGTTTTATTTTCTTTCTCCTGNGTGTTTTTGGAGTCAGAGAAGTCAGAGAACTTCAAATGAGTGCTTGGGGGAACATTCCAGATGTATTTGTATCTTTATCTTAAAGTTTTGTACTTTGGATTGGAGTTTTATAAATATGTTTTATTTTGTTATCCCCATGCTTCATGAGAAGTTTTATTTTCTTTCTCCTTGCAATAAGAAGTAATTAAGTAAGTGATTTTGATTTTGTTTAGAACTTTTTTTATTCCTAAAAAATTGTGATGATATTTTTACCGGTCCTTCAATTACTTTACAAATTGACCACTTGTATTTTTAAAACCTATTGATGAACTTATAGACTCGAAAGGGCTAAGATTTTTTGACTTGTAAGTATCACATTCTACCTTGGAAAGAGCAGTCGTGATCATCTAATGGGGGGTGCNGATGATATTTTTACCGGTCCTTCAATTACTTTACAAATTGACCACTTGTATTTTTAAAACCTATTGATGAACATATATACCCGAAAGGGCTAAGATTTTTTGACTTGTAAGTATCACATTCTACCTTAGAAAGAGCAGTCGTGATCATCTAATGGGGGGTGCAAATAGATGGGGAGATAAGATTTGATGGGCGTATAATTGATGTTTCTAGGGTGACAGGCTAGATTCTTATATCAATTTGGTCTAGAGATGGAACTAAAGATAACTAGTAGGTTCTATAGAGAGGGCACAACAGTTAATCTAGGAATGAGAGACTATAACCTACCCAGCACTACTATACATGTCGACACCAACTTTAGATTAACCAATATTTTTTGCACAATTCAAAAGAAAGTAAGAAAATATGTATGCTCCTATTTGTCACAATACCACATTTGAGCTTCAAAAAAATNTGTTTCTAGGGTGACAGGCTAGATTCTTATATCAATTTGGTCTAGAGATGGAACTAAAGATAACTAGTAGGTCCTATAGAGAGGGCACAACAGTTAGTCTAGGAGTGAGAGACTAGAACCTACCCAGCACTACTATACATGCCTACACCAACTTTAGATTAACCAATATTTTTTGCACAATTCAAAAGAAAGTAAGAAAATATGTACGCTCCTATTTGTCACAATACCACATTTGAGTTTCAAAATAATTTTTGAAATCCTACATTGATTATGGATTATTAGCAAGGAGAAAGTCTCTTTTTATATATTGTCTATTTCATTACATTTACTCTTACTTGTATATAGTAGAATTTAATAAACTTAATTTTCATATTTAGATAGTTGCTGCAATCTTAAGTAAAGTTTTATTAAAGTCAAAATTCATGTATTTCATTTTATTGTTTACTTGTTTTCGGCTTCCTCGTGGGATCGATACTGGGGTTCTTAAGGAAAACTCTATATTACTTAAAACAATACGTATACTTGCATAGTACCCCTAGTGAGAAAACTATTTCTTTAATTTTTATCATATTACATTTGTTCTCACTAGCCGCTAACTATCATTTGGGTCAAGTTTTTTG
>JXCR01145513.1:198297-248450 GCA_002079205.1 Phalaenopsis hybrid cultivar | reverse complement strand
CCATCCACAATTTGGAAATTAAGGTTTCATTGCCAGGATATTTTCCGTTTCTTTTTTACCCAGTCCAACAGAGTATGTTTTGAATTTGTAGAAGTTGGAGGTAATGCTAATGCCTTTTACTTCACAATTTTGTGTTCGATTCTATCCTAATTAATAGATAATTGGATTTACTTCAGAAATCCGAACAGCTGCATTTTTTTTCATTGAAAATTCTCTACCCAACACTGGTGATAGAAAAAGAAAAAAATTTGTCAGGCCAACATTGTCACTCACATGTTCCATCGTATGAAGTAAAACCTAGTTTCCCATCAAACAAACTAGGAAATAATATTTATTTCACTAAATTTTTCTTCTGAAAATCAAGCGGTGAAAACTAATTTCACTTAAATTTTTTGACCATTTCTATTTTGATTTTATTTTAAATTGCANATCATTATTGAATATTTTATACATCCATCTTTATCAAATCTATAACTGTTATTAAGTTTTGGTACAGTTGTTAAGGAATTAAATATTTTAATAGCATTATTAAATACTTATATTTCTAAGCATATATAAAGTTACGTTCATTGATCCAAAGCAAAAGCTAAGTAAATTTTTCACTAAGAAGCAAACAAGATTACAGTTATAATATTTAAATATGAGATACTACACAAGTATTTGATATCATTATCAAGTAATATAGGACTTTTTTATTAGGCTCTGAATATTGAACCAATAGAGAAACTGGCAAAATGCACTTTATAAAGCTAGAAAGTTTAAATAGCAAAAATCTACTTAGCAAAATATTTTTACTTAAACTTAAGGTGTTATAATAAGAATGAAAATTTGATTCTTTTTGTAATTTTTGATTTATGAAAATAAAGTAAGCAACTAATTAACTTAACTAAATATTTGCAATATGAAGGTAATATAAGTAAAATATATTTTTCCTTATCATGAATCAGTGATAAGTATAGAAATTCTCTTGTGGATGTATGATAAATGTGTTGTGCCAAATAAGAGCAATAATATTTTTTACCCTTAATAGAGATGTTATAATAAACAATAGTTAATTTATAGTTTAAATAGTCTTGAAGATAGGTTAGGTAGGGAAAATACTAGCTCTCACTCTAGAGTTCCCTCTTCTCCCTCCTTNCCTCCTACTAGGGGCTAACATCTCGTATCAAAACCTAAAACTATAAATCAAATTGGGGGCTTTAGCCTGTCATTTTAAAGTCCTCTAATTCTACACCATTCCCCATGAACTACATTCTCATTCATGAAAGCAATATGTGATTCTAATANCCTCCTTTTGGGGGCTAACATCTCGTATCAAAACCTAAAACTATAAATCAAATTGGGGGCTTTAGTCTGTCATTCTAAAGTCCTCTAATTCTACACCCTTGAAAATTTTATTTCCCTATTTATTTTCACTCAACCCCATCNAGTAAATGAAGTGCAAGGTTTCAAATCATCACAACTTCTTCCAACATTGAAGTATAATACTTCACACAACATCCTTTAAACTCTTAATCACTTATCATTTTAAGGAAAAAGATAAAGAAAACTACTCATAATCCATAGAGAAAACACAATCCCACATGAGTTGAAAAGTAGAAATCATGCACACAAATAAGAAATCTAGATTAAAACCAAGTGTAGTCACAAAGATAAACACTTATTTCAAATCTTTTCCACCAAATGTCTTGAAGTTCTTTTGAATTCTCTTTCTTTACTCACAATATAAACTAGCACTCAAAATAAAAAGAAAGTGGATGGCGGCGGCGGTTACTTGGATGGATGATGGCTGTAAAATCTGATGGATGGTTGGTCCCTTGTCTTGATGATCCAAGTCTTCTTTAATAAAATTCAAAAGGTGTCTTAGTGTCCATTCAAAATGTTTCTCCATTCAATGAATCTTTTAAAAGTTTCCTCCTTCAAAGTCAATTGAATGAATTTTCATGTCCATGGGATATTTCCCACGTTTTTACCAATGGTTGCTTCAAACACCTCTTCAAAAATTTATCTAAATTCAATGAATCATTAAATAACTACTTCTGGTGCTTAAGCTTGGGGTACCTGACGCTTAGGTGCGAGCCTCTGGCGATTAGGCACCCCGTTCATTTTTGCACTTTTTTTCATTTTTGCTCCAAATTTGACCATTTTTCACTTCTTTTAGCATTGTTCATCCATTTTATTGTACATGAGAGAAAAACACACAAATATCTTTCATTAAAGCTCAATATCTCAAAAATAGGTATAAAAATTTGTATAAAAACAGTATATATTTTTGNTACCATCTTGGATCTTACATGTTCTCACAACAGGTATTAACATATTATTTGGCCAAATCAAGAAGTAAATGATGTACAAGGTTTCAAATCATCACAACTTTTTCCAACATTGAAGTCTATTACTTCACACAACTTCTTTAAAATACTTAATTAGTTATCATTTTAAGGAAAAAGATAAATAAAACTACTCAAAATCCATGGAGAAAACACAACTACACATGAGTTTAAAAGTAGAAATCATGCACACAAGAAATTTAAATTAAAACCAAATTTAATCACAAAGATAAAAAATTATCTCAAATCCTCTCCACCAAATGTCTTGAAGTTCCTTTAAATTCTCTTCCTTCACTCACAATACAAACTAACACTCAAAAAAAAAAGTGGTTGGTGGCGGCAGCGGCGGTTACTAAGATGAATGGTGGCTATGGATGTCAAATGGTTGGCCTCTCTTCTTTGATGATCCAAGTCTTTTTTATGAAAATCCAAAAGGTGCCTTAGTATATCTTAAAAATGTATCTCCATTCAATGAATCTTCTAGAAGTTCCTCCTTTTAAAAGCCAATTAAATGAATTTCCATGTTCATTGACTATTTCTCATGTTTTTACAAAGGATTGCTCAAACACCTCATCAAAAATTTCTTCAAATTCAATAAATCATCAAATAACTACTTCCGGTGATTAAGTGTGGCGTACCTAGTGCTTAGGCATGGCTCTATTTGAATAACTGACGCTTAGGCGCATTAGTTCATTTT
This sequence comes from Phalaenopsis hybrid cultivar, assembly GCA_002079205.1. Classification (NCBI taxonomy): domain Eukaryota; kingdom Viridiplantae; phylum Streptophyta; class Magnoliopsida; order Asparagales; family Orchidaceae; genus Phalaenopsis; species Phalaenopsis hybrid cultivar. The sequence continues at coordinate 245,423 of JXCR01145513.1, read as the reverse complement.
TGCACCTTCATCATTTTTGCTCCAAATTTGACCATTTTTCACTCCTTTTAGCATTTTTCATCCATTTGATTGTACCTGAAAGAAAAACAAACAAATATTTCTCATTAAAGTACAATATCTCAAAAATACACATAAAAAATGTGTATCAAAATACTATATATTTTAGGTGTATCAATGCCCAAACTTATTTTAATGGTTTCTTAGCACTGAGTTTGGAGAAGGTGACGAGCAAGTTGAGGAAGATTGAAGAGAAGCTTCCCAATCTACACAACAAGTTGCATGAGATGTACCACCACTACTAGCACTTGGAGTGGTAGATGGAACTTCAATCCGACCACTTGGCTAGTTATCAATATTTCCAAGTATCCTTGAAGAGGACTATGGAATTTCCTCATGCCCTTGTCTTCTACACATTTGATCGTAGATATTTTGCATGTGAGAGGGGTGACGAGACTGAGATCAACAATGATTGATCTTTATAATAGAATTCTAGTGATTGCATTTGATTTTTGTGTTTACTTTATTAAAGGATCTGTTTTGTGTGCTACTTTATCTTGTTGTTGATTGTGTGTTAGTTTGTTTGTGTTTATTTTCTTAATTATGTTTGTGTGTGATATTGTACTGGTATTTGAAAATTTAATGAAAGATATGTTTGTGTAGCCCATGTTAGAATGTTGGAATTAATTTCAAATTTAAAATTGAAAGATAGAAGATGTTAAGGACATAATAAACAAGAGTTTTGATGTTAAATTAATGAGAAATTTTTGTTTAAAAGGCTTAGTCATGCTGTGATATACTTAAACCCAGGGAAAGAAAAATTTTGATTCTAGCGCCTAGGCCCCAAAACTGGCGCCTAGGTGCCAGAACTAGCGCCTAGGGGCCAGAACTGACACCTAAGCACCATACCATCAGGCGCCAAAACCCATGTCTAGGCACCGGTTCAATTGAACAGGACAAAACTCAAAATTTTTGCGATTTAAGCCAAACATACGCCATTGTTGACGCCCAAGCTCCTTCTTCTTCTTATCTTTTTTGCAAAACAGGCCTAGGGTGCTTCACAGAGCCCCAATCTTCAATTTTCTTTGCTTGAAAACATAATATTTCATCTTCTTGAGGTTAGATCTACATTTTGGCATAGTTATTTTGTGATTTCACCATGCATTTTTTATGCATTAAGTGGAGACAAAAAATATGCAAAAAATATTTGATTTAGTGGTAAAAAATCCATGGATCTATGCTTTGTTAGCTTGAAAAAGCTTGTTGGAAGCCTATTTTCTTGATTTAGAATTTTTTTGGAAATTTTTCCTCAAATTTATTTTAGATGGCTCCTATGATGGGAAAAGAATCCTTCGAGAAAGTTTATTATGGAGCAAAGTTTTTATAGACATGGTGGGGCTATTGACTAAAGGAAAATATGTTGAGATTTTCATNTAGTAGGTAAGAATGTAGCCACTGCCTTGCAATTTTGAGTAGAAGCATAGCTTGTGGGAATCAATACAAGTCGAGAGATGTCAAGAGGAGATTTTTGTGGTAGGGCAAGTTAGATAGCATCATCACGGGCATAGGGAAAATTGTGCTCATTAAAAGCCACATATCAGGAGATAGTTATCAGCGATAACCCTTATGGGTCGAAGAATACCAAACAAAAAAACATATAATTGACTTCGGAGCAAGTTTATGATCCGATTGTGGTTGTCTCTATGGTTCACAACAACATCGAAATACCTTTAAGTGATGAAGGTGGTTGCCCATGTAGGTGTTGATAAGGGCTAATACTTTTAGTAGTTCAAACTATATGCATTCTACTTTTGAGATATAACACTATTTAAAGGGCTTCATCCCTTAAAGTATAAGGAATTTGAGGATCATATAGTAAAGTTTTAATGGCTTCTATATTTTTTCTATGTTTTCTCTCAACAACATCGTTTTGCCGCAGAGTTTAAGGCGCAACCTCAAGAAGAAACCGGGTTTAATACCATAAAANCATTAGGAGGAGCAGTTGAAGCCACTTAAGCCAATTGGGAAGGCTAATGTTGATGTATATGGATGACCTAGATACATAGTTCAAGGTAAACCTTATGTTTCTACTTCTAGGCCTTCTACTTCTAGACCTTCTACTTCCACTGCTATTGAGCCTCCATCAAGATTCTGGGATGTGCTGAGTGAGAGATATTTGGAACACTTGAATGATATGTTCTTGATGTAGTGTCGTATGGAAGATATGGAAAACAAATTTGATCATATGACATATTTTTTTAGAAGGAAGAGTGAATATGATGTTGATTATGACTAGACATTAGTGAAATTCATGAAGGGAGACCATTCAGTTGAATTTCCTACATGCCCTTGACTTACAATTTTTGAGAGTCGTAGATCTATAGATGAAGATATTCCTTTTGATTTTGATGATGATGAGGAGGAGGAAGAGGACTATATTTTGTTTTCTATTATATAGTAGTTATGATTTCTAGATCTTTCTCATATTGGACTGCTTATGTATGCTTTGTTGTTGTGTAATTTTATTTTCATNCCCTTGAAAGTTGGGTGCAAATAAATAGAAAAATAAAATTATCGGGCGTAGAATTGGAGATTTTAGAGTGACGACTAAAATCTCCAATTCGGTCCTATCATTTGGGTGCTGAAGTGTAGATGTTAGCCCGCAGGCGAGGGGAACGTGGGAGCTCCGAAATGAGAGTCGGTATCCTCCCAGCCTAGCCATAGATTCAGTAAACAAGCGTAGGATTAGTCAATGTTCTTTATGTCTGGACCAAAGGGTAAAGAATAGGTATGTTCCTATTTGGCACAATATAATTTGAACCAATTCACTTTATCCATTCACTATAATTTCTTGGCAAGGAGAAAGATGTTTTCTTATTATTGAATAACACATTTAAACCCTCATTAGTATCATTAGTTATTTAATAGTTATTAAAATTACATATTTATTTTAATTGTCCATTCACTATAATTTCTTGACAAGGAGAATGATGCTTTCTTATATATTGAATATCACATTGGAATTCACTATAATTTCTTGACAAGGAGAAGGATGCTTTCTTATATATTGAATATCACATTTAACTAATTCATTAGTATATTTAGTTATTTAATAGTTATTAAAATTACATATTTATTTCAATTGCCTATTAATGACAGATAAGCAAATTGAACTTCGTTGTTACAATTAAAGTATTGCTTTTCTAAAGTCTTAGTTTGTAATTCTAATATTACTGTCTGTGATCGATATCTAGGACTCCATTAGAGCCCTATATTACTTGAGCGATATGTATACTTGCGTTGACAATATCTAGGACTCTCCATTAGAGCCCTATATTACTTGAGCGATACGTATACTTGCATTGATAAGTGTGACTTTATTGCTTTTCTAAAATCTTAGTTCGTAGTTCTAAAGTTACTCCCTATGGGATCGATATCTAGGACTCTATTGAAGCCCCTATATTACTTGAGCGATATGTATACTTGCGTTGATAAGTGTGACTTTACAAATATTGAAACTTATATTACTTGAGCGATACGTATACTTGCGTTGATAAGTGTAACTTTACAATTATTGAATATTTTATACATCCATCTTTATCGAATCCATTACTTGAGCGATACATATACTTGCGTTGATAAGTGTGACTTTACAATTATTGAATATTTAATCTACTTGAGCGATACGTATACTTGCGTTGATAAGTGTGACTTTACAATTATTGAATATTTATTTCGTCCATATTTATCTTATATTTTGAGCGATACATATACTTGCGTTGATAAGTGTGACTTTACAATTATTGAATATTTTATACATAATTCTAATATTACTCCCTGTGGGATCGATATCTAGGACTCCATTAGAGCCCTATATTACTTGATTTCTAAACCACTTCCTGTGGGATCGATATCTAGGACTCCATTAGAGCCCTATATTACTTGAGCTAGTTCTAAACCACTCCCTGTGGGATTGATATCTAGTACTCCATTAGAGCCCTATATTACTTGTGCGATATTATTACTCCCTGTGGGATTGATATCTAAGACTCCATTAGAGCCCTATATTACTTGAGTGATACGTATACTTGCATTGATAAGTGTGACTTTACAATTATTGAATATTTTATACATACATCTTTATTTATTACTCCCTGTGGGATTGATATCTAAGACTCCATTAGAGCCCTATATTACTTGAGTGATACGTATACTTGCATTGATAAGTGTGACTTTACCATTATTGAATATTTTATATATACATCTTTATCGAATCTATAACCATTATTAAGGTGACTTTACAATTATTGAATATTTATTACGTCCATATTTATCGAATCTATAATTGTTATTAAGTTTTGGTACAGTTACTGAGGGATTAAATATTTTAGCAGCAGTATTTTTATACTTTTAAGCATATATAAAGTCGCGGTCACTTATTTAGTATGTCTCATTGTTTCTATAAAATTAATTTTCAAAGTAGTTATCATCAATTAATGAATTAGACCAAGTGTTGAATGAAAAATTATATTAAAAATCCTAATCGTAATTATGAATGGATACACATTTTAGACATTTCAATGCTCTTTATAGTACATTTAAGTGGCTCAAAAACAAAGCTTTATTTCCATTAATAAGAAAATTTTTGGATTATCTANAAGAATATGTATGCTCTTATTTGGCACAATATAAATTGAACTAATTTATTTTATCCATTCACTATAATTTCTGGACAAGAAGAAGGATGCTTTCTTATATATTGAATATCACAATTAAACACATTCACTATAATTTATTGACAAGGAGAAGGATGCTTTCTTATATATTGAATATCACAATTAAACCTCTATAATTTCTTGACAAGGACAAGGATGCTTTCTTATATATTGAATATCACAATTAAACCCTACATTTCTTGACAAGGAGAAGGATGCTTTCTTATATATTGAATATCACAATTAAGCCCTACTTTTTATCATTAGTTATTATTAGTTATTAAAATTATCTATTTATTTCAATTGCCTATTAGTGATAGATAAGCAAATTGAATGTCGTTGTTGTGATTAAAGTCTTGCTTTTCTAAGGTCTTAGTTTGTAATTCTAAACTACTCCATGTGGGATCGATATAAGTATTACTTTTTATTAAGCCTTAGTCCGTAGTATTCTATTTATCCCTGTGGGATCGATAACCAGTATTGCTTTTCTAAAATCTTAGTTCGTAATTCTAAACTACTCCCTATGGGATTAATATCTATTATTACTTTTTATTAAGCCTTAGTCCATAGTATTTTATTTCTCCCTATGGGATCGATAACTAGATCCATTAGAGCCCTATATTACTTGAGCGATACGTATACTTGCGTTGACAAATTCAACTTTAATATTATTGAAGATTATATTTATACATCTTAATCAAATCAGACACATCTATAAAGTCGTGATCAAGTCTTTAGACGATGTTGCTGGAAATTAAATCTTCTAGTAGCGCCATCAAATTCTTGTATCGATTTACAAAAAAGTCGGTCAGCTATAAAGAATGTTATTGTGGCTCATCATTGGGAGAGTTTCTGTTACTTTACTATTGTTTCCATCATTGATTTGGTTTGAAAATTTTATGCAAATTTACCTGAAGCAGATGATGACGAGGTGTTTGTTCGAAGAAGAGGAGTCGAGTTTACTGCTAAAAGGATTAATATGATATATGTTCTGCCACCTAAGATTGATTGTTTCTATTTTGAGTACACACCTTCAGAGGCAGAGTTGAATCAGATTATAGCTTATTTGACTGATGGTCGTGGAGCCTGGAAGATTCGAAACGATAGTAAGGTAATTTTTTATTCTTCCAAGCTCAATGCCACTTCAAAGGCATAGCATTATATTATTTTTGCTTGCCTCCTTCCTTCAAATCATTTAATTGAAGTAACTAGAGACAGAGCTATATTAAATTACTGCATTCAAGAAAGAAAACCTATAGATGTGGGCTCTCGTAATTATGATGTTATTAGTTCTTCTGCAAGAGCTAGTACTACTTCAGGTCCTGGATTTCAATCTTTGATATTTACTGTTTGCAAAGACTTTGGAGTAAAATTTGAACATTGGGAAGAGCAGTTGAAGCCACTTAAGCCAATTGAGAAAGCTAATGTTGATGTATATGGATGGCCTAGAGATATAGTTCAAGGTGAACCTTCTGCTTCTACTTCTAGGTCTTCTACTTCTAAACCTTCTACTTCCACTGCTATTGAGCCTCCATTTAGATTCTGGGATGTGCTGAGTGAGAGATTTTTGGAACACTTTAATGATATGCTCTTGATGCAGTGTCATATGGAAGATATGAAAACAAATTTGATCATATGACATTTTTTTTAGAAGGAAGAGTGACTATGATGTTGATTATGATAAGGCATTAGTGAAATTCAAGAAGGGAGACCATTCAGTTGAATTTCCTACATGCCCTTGATTTACAACTTTTGAGAGTCATAGATTAATAGATGAAGATATTCCTTTTGATTCTGATAATGATGAGGAGGAGGAAGAAGACTAGATATTGTTTTATATTATGTAGTAGTTATGATTTCTAAATCTTTCTCATATTGGACTGCTTATGTATGTTTTGTAGCTCTGTAATTTTATTTTCACTGCTACTTTTATTACTCTTTTGCTTAGAACTAGATGTGTGTTAGAGTATCCTTTTACATTGTAAATTTGCATAATATATCTATTTTTAATTTAAATTGTCTATGACTCATCACATTTTTTTTAACTTTTTTTTGTACCTCTATTGTTCTCCTGTTTAGAAAATTTAAAATTTTCTCTTTCTTCGTGCTTATTATAAACTTAACTGTCTAAACTAATTTAAAATATAAGTTTGGGGGAAGGGAGAGAATTTTTAAAACTAAACCTTATTTGTCTTATGTAAAAGATATTTTTAAAAATTATTTTAATATAATATGTGGTATGTTGAGATAGCTTGAGATAACTATATCTTTGAGTTTATAAAAAATATAGTAAACTTAAGTAAAATTTTAATAATAAGATTAATTATGGATTTGAGATATTTAGTAAATCAGTATAAAATTTTGTTTTTTCTATTTAAAAAAAAATTGTATTTTAACGAATGTTTAAGATCTTGGATTTTTATTTAAAAAGAAAGAATTGAGACTTTCTGAAAAATCTTTTTCAAGTCTAATACACATTTAATCAAGTAAGGGAATGTGAAAAGTTTTTAACTTTAAGAAGAGGATGATGAAGTTCAAAATCATTAAAGGCTATCCAGATATAGTAATTCTCACATGACATAAAAAAAAAGAAAATGAAAAAAAAAAAGAAAAGATTGAAAATGATCTTAAAAGAAAAAAGAAAACAAAAATAAAAAGAAAAGAAAAGCAAAAAGAAAAATAAATATGAGGAGAAGCTTGAAGAGATGCATAATAAAAAATTAGCTTTACTTAAATCATCTTAAAGAAAGGGTCTTAATTACATTTCTAAGTTTATTTATGAAGTATTAGCATCCTTACTAGTAAAGTTCTCATGATATTATTTTTCATGTAATTTTTCTAAGTCTCTTTATTATTACAAATTACAAGTGTTCTTGAAAAAAATAGGAAATCAGAATTTTTAAACTTGACTATTATGTTATTAAAATCTTTCTAAAGTTTAACTACTATATTTATAAAACAAAAACTATAGAAATCTTCAAGTAAAACTCACTTCCATAAGTTATACTCTTATATATAGTAAGAAAGGTTATTTGAGGACAAGTAATGTTAAAGTTTGGGAGAATTGACCCACCTTATAATTACCTATTTTTTATGCACATTTTATACTCAATTTATTAGGATACTATGCTTTAATGAAAGGTATTTCTTATGTTTTTGGTTGCAGATGCAAGAAAAAGATTTTAAAAGTAAAAAGGAGCAAACATACATAAAAAAGAAGCAAAATGGGCTAAATTGAAGAAGAGTACAAAATCAGCTAAACTGCTGCCTAGAGACCAAGTGCAAAAATATGCTAGCTTCTAGGCTACACAGTTATCTTCTCGAAGATTCATTGAATGAGTTCAAATTTTGAAGAAATGTTTGAAGCAACTCTTAGTCATTTTTGAAGCTCTATAAATACAGATTATTTCCAAGAGGCTAGGGGGTCGAATCTATATAGTCTCATAGTGTATGAGTGTGTTAAGTGTGTGAGAAGTTCTCTTTGTGAGTTTTCATTATTTCTGGAGTTTGTGAGTCTTGTAAGTGTTTTTGGAGTAAGAGAAGTCAGAGAACTTCAAAGGAGTGCTTGGGGGAACATTCCAGATGTATTTGTATCTTTATCTTAAAGTTTTCTACTTGGATTGGAGTTTTATAAATATGTTTTATTTTGTTATCCCCATGCTTCATGAGTAGTTTTATTTTCTTTCTCCTTGCAATATAAAGTAATTAAGTAAGTGATTTTGATTTTGTTTAGAATTTTTTTTATTCCTAAAAAATTGTGATAATATTTTTACCGGTCCTTCAATTACTTTTCAAATTGACCACTTGTATTGTTAAAACCTATTGATGAACTTATAGACCCGAAAGTGCTAAGATTTCTTGACTTGTAAGTATCACATTCTACCTTGGAAAGAGCAGTCGTGATTGTCTAAAGGGAGGTGCAAATAGATAGGGAGATAAGATTTGATGGACGTATAATTAATGTTTCTAGGATTTCTTACATCAATTTGGTTTAAAGATGGAACTAAAGATCAATGGTAGGTCCTATAAGGAGGGCACAACAGTTAATCTACGAGTGAGAGACTAGAACCTACCCAGCACTACTATACATGCCGACACTAACTTTAGATTAACCAATATTTTTTGCACAATTCAAAAGACAGTAAGAAAATATGCATGCTCCTATTTGTCACAATACCACATTTAAGTTTCAAAACAATTTTTAAAATCCTACACTGATTATGAATTATTAGCAAGGAGAAAGTCTATTTTTATATATTGTCTATTTCATTACATTTACTCTTACTTGTATATAGTAGAATTTAATAAACTTAATTTTCACCTTTAGATAGTTGCTGCAATCTTGAGTAAAGTTTTCTTAAAGTCAAAATTCATGTATTTCATTTTATTGTTTACTTGTTTTCGGCTTCCTCGTGGGATCGATATTGGGGTTCTTAAAGAAAACTCTATATTACTTAAAACAATATGTATACTTGCATAGTACCCCTAGTGAGAAAACTATTTCTTTATTTTTTATCATATTATATTTGTTCTCACTAGCCGCTAACTATCATTTGGGTCAAGTTTTTGGCATATTAAGGAACATAAATATCAACGTAATTGCGGGTTGGGCATTGGTCAAGATAGCCATACATGTGTCTAAATTTAGAATGTAGGGAAGAATTGAGGTGGAGGTAATGGAATAAATGTCAGCTAATTGATTTTGATCAGTGAACATCAATTATGTATTATTTGGATTGACTGCTTCACCACATGAAGAATCAAGAAATGTGGAAGATCGTGTCAGAATCCCTCATATCCATTTGCTTTAAATAGGTTCCCCATTTGAGCTTTCCATGTAGTATGATTCTAAGCATTGAAAGAAGTAGAGATGTTTCTCTTGATATGGGTAATGACAAGCTTGAGTTGGGCAGGAATTGGTTGGCCAGATGGCAGAGAGTTTAAGATCTCAAAGGGAGTTGCGATCTTGGTGGAAGAGATTAAGTTGGAACTCATGGTTTCTCAGACAATTGCTTTGATACCGTTGAAGAATCTTTATCTTTCTTGAAGAGCAACACAAAACATAAACAAAAGAAGAAATGATGGAAGGAGAAGGAAAACAACACATGTATAAGAATTTACATAAATGTGATTTACTCTTACAACCCAAAGACAATATTGCACAAATACATATACACCGCTTAAAGCCAAGGATAAGTTACACACCTGGAATAAGATAATAACTAAATATAGATAATTAAGAGCAACCATTATGTAAAGTCTTGATACACTAACATTCTAGAGGATAATATTTTGCAAGCTAAAGGTGTATATGTAAATCCCACTAATTATTAAGAAGATGATAAAACTGCATGCATGTATATAAATGCATTTGCATACTCAAAAGTTTATTTTACTCTAGTATATTATAGTTAAAACTCACCATACGTTGGATTCACTTTCTATTATGCTCTGGATTACGTTTATTTAATTATAATAAGTATATTTAATATATCAAACAAAGATGATTATCTAATTAGGATATATATTTTAGTACTTATTAAACCTATACAATTATAGTTAAAGTATTTTACTAGAATTTTGATGAAGTTAGATAAAATATTAAATATAACTTTCACAAATATTGAATCCTTAAAATTTTCTTAAAAATATGTGTCAATTAACCAGTCCAAACTTTCATGAAAATTTTCATCAAAATTATTAAATTTTGATTAAAACTCTATACTTCTCAAAAAAAAAAAAAAAAACTAAACTTAAAATAATAAGGAGTTTGACTGTTACAACTTAAAATTCAGAGTTGCACTAATTATTAATATTTTACTTTTTTTTTTTTTTTGATTTGATAATGATACATATTAAATTTTAGGTGCTCTATTCCTTCAACAAATAAGCTTCATAATTAAATGAAGACGAGTCTATTTAACTCGAAATTAGAAAAAATTATTAAGTACAGACACCGCATACAGAGATACATGCGATACATCAATATAGATCGAATATCGCATCCAACTCTTTTATGAAATTAGCCCATCCAAAGCCACATGAAAGGACCCATTAATTGTTCATTAGCAAATCCAGCCGAAGAGAGCCCCGGCACATCGATTTCTTCTAGTTTAAACCTACTCCCAAGCGTCAACGAAACAAATCCAGAATCTTTTCGGGAACCGGTTGCCCTAATTCCGGCGACANTAAGTTTATTTAATTATAATAAGTATATTTAATATATCAAACAAAGATGATTATCTAATTAGGATATATATTATAGTACTTATTAAACCTATACAATCATAGTTAAAGTATTTTACTAGAATTTTGATGAAGTTAGAGAAAATATTAAATATAACTTTCACAAATATTGAATCCTTAAAATTTTCTTAAAAATATGTGTCAATTAACTAGTCCAAATTTTCATGAAAAATTTCATCAAGATTATTAAATTTTGATTAAGACTCTATACTTCTCAAAAAAAAAAAAAACTAAACTTAAAATAATAACGAGTTTGACTGTTACAACTTAAAATTCAGAGTTGCACTAATTATTAATATTGTACTTTTTTTTTATTTTTGATTTGGTAATGATACATATTAAATTTTAGGTGCTCTATCTCTTCGACAAATAAGCTTCATAACTAAATGAAGACGAGCTTATTTAATTCAAAATTAAGAAAAATTATTGCACGCAAACACCGTATGCAAAAATAAATGCAGTACATCAGTATTAGCCACGTGAACTGGGGCGNTTGACTGTTACAACTTAAAATTCAGAGTTGCACTAATTATTAATATTGTACTTTTTTTTTATTTTTGATTTGATAATGATACATATTAAATTTTAGGTGCTCTATCCCTTCGACAAATAAGCTTCATAACTAAATGAAGAGGAGCCTATTTAATTCAAAATTAAAAAAAATTATTGCGCACAGACACCGTATCCAAGATACATGCAGTACATTAATTGTTTATTAGCAAATCCAGCCGAAGAGAGCCCCGGCACATCGATTTCTTCTAGTTTACACCCTACTCCCAAGCGTCAACGCAACAAATCCAGAATCTTTCGGGAACCGGTTGCCCTAATTCCGGCGACGAGTACTTGATGATCAGCGACATCGAGAAGATGATCGGGGTTGGCCTGGTATGGGGTTCCACCAACTCCCTCATGAGGCGCGGAGCACTGCTCTGGGAACAGAAGCTCCAATCCGCAACGCCTCCTTCAGCCGATTGCCGGAAATNCTCATGAGGCGCGGAGCACTGCTCTGGGAACAGAAGCTCCAATCCGCAACGCCTCCTTCAGCCGATCGCCGGGGAGTTATCGGCCATCTCCTGAAGTGGCTCGATCTTCTCTTTTTGTGGCAATACTCCGTACCTTTCCTCGTTAACCTCTCTGCATCCGCCGCCTTCTTCTACATCCTCGGCGATTCTCCCCTCTCCGTAGCAGTTCCCGTCACGAACGCCACCACTTTCGCTGCCACTGCCGTCTCTGCGATGCTCCTGGGCGAGGAGATGCGGGTCCGGTATGCTCTTCTAGGCATTGCTCTGATTGTCTTTGGTGTTTGGATATGTATCACGTAATNCGTCTCTGCGATGCTCCTGGGCGAGGAGATGCGGGTCCGGTATGCTCTTCTCGGCATTGCTCTGATTGTCTTCGGTGTTTGGATATGTATCACGTAAGTGCATCCGTGTATTTTCTTCCTCTGGATTACTGTAGTGCTTAGAATTGGGGNCGTCTCTGCGATGCTCCTGGGCGAGGAGATGCGGGTCCGGTATGCTCTTCTCGGCATTGCTCTGATTGTCTTTGGTGTTTGGATATGTATCACGTAAGTGCATCCGTGTATTTTCTACCTCTGGATTACTGTAGTGCTTAGAATTGGGGAAAAAACTGCAATCTTTTATTTATATTGCTGATTTGCAATTTTGATGATTTGATGTGTTATACGAGCATTGTTGAATCTTTTAGGTCGTAGATTCTGGTAAAGGAGCTCCAATGGGATGGCAGAGAGCACATCGCTAACCTTGAGATCAGAGAGGTAACGGCTGACCTGAAGTTACGTGAATGGATTGTAGAGTTTGAGGTGATGTTGCAGGCACTGACATTCAACGGAAATTGGAGGCGACAAAGACGGAGTTGGGGGTACTTTGGCGTTGCCTGAAGTCAAATAGTTTGGACAGTTTCTGTCTAGCGGCCTATCTATCATTCGAGGTCTTCTCTAGTCACGAGTCATTACTTTGGATGATATAAAGAATAATGATTTACTCATTTTTTATTAATAGTTATTTATTACCTTAGCATAGTGATTTCTCGTGTCTTGCAATCGATTTTGGGCTACAATCTTTACAAAGTTCTTGAATAATAACGTAATAATTATATGGCTCCTTTTTTAATAATTTATTCTTTTTTAGTGTAGGGTGGTATTAGTCTCTCAGAATTTTGTTTGTGAGGGCCCTTCATCTAGAATGGCCTCCGCGCTTTCATGAATGAACTTCCTGTAAGACTTTGGCCTTCTCATCCTATTTGATGCATTTGAGGAAGAAGTGACAGACAATTTGAGTACTCCATTGATGATTAGGTTGTGCACAAACGTTATCTAAAATTTTTGAGGATCCTTGACTTCTGCTGGTATGGTACATGATGACATGTATTCTTTTATTGCATCGATCCAGCTAGCAGCTGATTCCGCTTCGAGACTCGTGACTTTTGCTTCCTCAATCGCAGGTGCTTTTAGGTGATGAACCATCTATTATAGATCTCTTCTCATTTAAAGAGGAGGTCGACGAACTATTTTTCCTCTCATGCAATATGTTCGATTTCGAAGTGTTTGAGCTTGTTTATCTTTACTTTGGCATTTTTCAGAAATTTATGCAGGACATCATCTCGCATCTTGAATAATATGTTATTTGATTTACTACCAGATTCGGGTTAGGTATAACTAGGAGATGAGTTACTCTGATTTCGAGTGAGAATCTCAATCCAACAATCAATGCTTCATATTATACTTAATTGTTGGTTCCATCGAAGTTGATCTGGATTGAATGACACAAAGTGAATTCAGAATGGCTGCATAAGACAATGTTTACTCCTTTGATTAGGTTTCTAAAGGCTTCGTTTATGTATAGTGCTTAGAGCTTGTCTCCCTCAACACTTATTTCTTCATTCATTAGTTCTTTAAAAAAAATCATCAAGATTCCCTGCTTATTTGCAGGGAGGTCACTCCATGGCCCTATAAATAGAGTCGTAACCCCTTCATAGGGAACCTAGAACTTGAACCAAAAGAAGACCTAAGCTTGAAGGAGGATCACATAGAATTGAATTCTAGCATTTTTTTTTCAATAAAGATCCAGCGAACGCTTTTTGATTTTGCATCCATTTACCATTGTTGACCATTGCTCCCTGGTTGTCGCTGACCAATGTCGGCTGCACCTTTATCATTGTGGAGTGACGAAGTATTGTGTGGAGTAATCACCAATGTCGTGAAGTAGCAAAAGTATCCTACAGAGTAGTGCATTGTTTTGAGCATGGTGTAATAACGCGCCTCAAAGAAGGTATACCGAGCTCACGACAACTACTCCAAATTACGACCACTACGTGATGATTCCTACCACATATGAACATTTTACTTCAAGGAATTGTGTAAACTTTTTCCACCTGTGAGACAAGGGCTTGGAGGTGCAATTACTAACTCATAATTGATCGTTTCAGCTGCGCTAGGTCCTATGATTTTTCTCTTATGAGTTTTCCATGTAAAAACTTTTGTCATTTTACCTGTTACTCATATTATCTGAGTGTTTATTAGACTTTCGTGCAATGCTAAGACAATAAATAATCGCTCTATAAACAGCTAGGCCTACCGATCACCCTCTTGTCACAGAAAACTTAGTCCCACCATATCTTATTGTCGTCACTGATAATTTAATTCATCATGAATTATAACACCTGATTCAAGAAGAGTTCCCTTAGGGGTAAGGGATTACTTCATTACTCGTCATAACTTTCAAGAGTCTTCACCCTTAACTGAGGTGGTCCTCAAACACCCCATTCCATCAAATTTCAAACTCTCAAACATTAATTCTTATGAAGGGGGTAATTGACCCCTTCAAACACGTTGACCACTTTCAAACTATCATTCATATTTAGTGTACCTCGAATGGGCTTCTTTGTCAAGTATTATGTGACACTCTTAAAGGTCAAACTTGCGCATGGTTATACTCTCTACTGGAGGGTACTATCAACACCTTCAATGAGCTTGTCATGTTATTCATGAAGCAATTCACAGTAAATAGAATGATCATTAAAGATTTTTCCCAACTCTTAGGAATTCACCAAAATGAGAGAGTCATGATGTGTTGATAAGTATGGTAATATTTTTTTATGTTTTACATATTTTCATGGATGAGATTGCACTTTAAAGAAATGTATTTTTATATTTTTTCTTGCAGGTACAACAAGTAATAAAAGTGAGGAAACTTGGAGGAGACTTGGAACAAAAGGACCTTAATGAGGACTGGCTCCTAGGCGTCAGACCTATGAGCTCCTAGGCGTCAGTCCCTATTTTGAACAACTCGAGAGTTTGACCCTTAGGCGCCAACCACCGGGCACCTATGCGCTGCGATAATGGCGCCTAGGCGCCGGACCCATGCAAGCGCCCATGCCTTTTACAACATATAAAGAAATTGGCACCTAGGTGCCAACAAATGCTTGGAGCCATTTTGGCAGTTTGAGAAGCCTATCGTGGGAAGTTGCTTAGGAGGATGTAGAGTGGTTCTTATGCTGAGTAATTTAGTTTATAAATAGTAATGTATCAGGGACTTAGGGGGATTGGTGCCCTTAGGGTAAGATTGAAATAGGGCTCAGGATTGATGAGGGTTTAGTTTAATGTAGAGTTCCTTCTTCTTCTCCTAGTGCAGAGGTTAGCAAGACTTTTCAGCAGCAGCAGCCCAGGAGTTAGGAGCATTGGTTGGGCATCTTCAGGTCATTGTCAAGGAGAGGAAGATGAGTCTTGTTTGTCTTTATTGTTGTATTTGATTTGTAAACATTGGATAGTGAATTCCTCTTATTTCAATGAATCTACATGGTGTTTTTCTTTCTTAAGTAGATTTTCTTACCTTATGATGATTAAGTAGAATGTATAGGACTGAAAAAACTTTTAAGTTATTTTTAATTTTTATATTGATGGTTAATTTTCAAATTTTCATTTACTTTTCATTATGGCCAAATGAAATGTTAAAATGTGTTGTGAACCATAATGACTCGGGAGAGTTATGGTAGAATCAATTAAGTTAGTCACATTAAACTATGGGGTATAGGTTGATATGCACTGTAGGGAGATGCAAATGATGGGAAAATATGCTTTCACGAGTTAACTACGGGATTTAAGGAATTAAAGTCATTTTAACCAATAACCTTTATGCACTCGGGAGATGGTAAAAAAAAGTATTGCTCTTATTTGTCACTGGACTTTTCTAATTTGCACTTTACATTTTCTATACTCCACTTACATTATTACAATGGAGGGTATTTTTAGAACGGTATATTCATCAATCCAAACCACCTTAAGTCGAACTAATTGTGTAGGATTTTTACTTTTCAATTGTTTTTGAAACTTTAGAATGACTTTGTAGGACTGTAACATAATCCAAATTTCAGTCTAGGACTAAAACTTGTAGGCTTGAACATTTCCTAAGTCGAATTCTCTCGCTCCCTATGGGATCAACATTCCAGACTCTAAATTATGATATTAATGATATAAAACGTGCATTTGCATGAGCCCCTAATATGTGGTTGCACTTGGAAGAGATATCAAGTTTTAGACATTGTTGTCGGGGGGAACGATGATGATTTAATTTAAGAAAATTTTAGTTGAAGTTTAATTTCTTAGACTTGTAAAACCTGTGGTGTTAATTGCTTGTGTTTAATTGTTTTTACTTTTTTTAAAAAATCAAAGAAAAACCAAAAATAGTTTTGTTTGATTGTGGGTGAATTTTTAGGGATCTTTAGTTCATGTATGTGTAGTGCAAGTCCTATGAGATTTGCACCATACGATTCTGAGTTAGGAGAAACTATTAGGGAAATTAGAAAACAAAAGAGATTTGAACAACTTGTAGGAGAGATGACCAACAATCTACATAACAACCCAGAAATTCAGAAACCAACCCATGAACATCCAAATGCACATAGACCCTTAGGATACTATGCTAATTCTACGGTAAATGAAATTCACTATGCTAAGTCTACGGTAAATGAAATTCACTTAAGCATTCAAACTCCTGCCGTAGAAGATAACACATTTAAACTAAAACATGCTATCATCCAAATGATGCAGAACAATCTGTTTTGGCGAATTCCGTTTGAAGGTCCAAACTTACATTTAACGAGTTTCTTAGAACTTTGCACCATGTGTTGCTATAATGGTGTTTCCAACGACATTGTTAGGTTAAGACTTTTCCCTTTCTCCTTGTATGACAAAGCCAAAAAGTGGTTAAACTCATTAGCACTTGGATCAATTAAGACGTGGAGTGATTTATCCTATAAATTCCTAACTAACTATTTTTCATCTTAAAAAATGGCCAAACTTAAGAATGATATCACTTCATTTTGCCAGCATGAAGGTGATTCAGTTTATGAAGTTTGGGAACGATTCAAGGAACCTCTTACGAAGTGCCCCCACCATGAATTTCCCGATTGATTGATAATTAAAACTTTTTACAACGGGTTAGCAGGATCACTTAGATCTATCATAGTTACCACTATTGGTGGGTCGCATATGTCAAAGTTGTTTGATGAGGCTTATTCTCTGATTGAGGAGATGTCTCCCAACAACTTTAAATGACCTTCTGAAAGAGTGAATCCCAGAAAGACAACAAGTGTACATGACACGAACGTGCTTTTTATGTTAACTTCTCATTTAGTTGTGATATGTAGGAAGCTAGAACAGTTTTGGATAAACTAACTTCAAGGATCCTATGTCATTGAGGAAAATTCATTCAGATAATTGATTGATGCTAATACATCATCATTTAAGACCCAAAATGCACTGAACAATAGGACGAGCAACTCGTATTCTAATCTTTATAATCTCAGATGGAAGAATTATCCAAATTTTATTTGGAACAACAATCAAGGTGTAGGAAACCAATAATGGGGGAATAATCAGCCTAACCCTTTTAGGAATTGAAACAATCGGGGTAATTATAACCTGAGATCTTATTATCCTCCTGGTTTTAACTATAACCAACAATTCAAGTAAAAGCGTTGTCTCGGGAGGAAGTTGGTTTACAAATGAGAAATCAGCCACAAAGCCAAAGTACAGCTATTAGGAACATCGAAAACCAATTGAGACAGATTGCAAACTCACTTAGCGGTCATCCCCAAGGAACTCTTCCTATTAACACTGAAGTCAACCCTAAAGAAAACAATAGTGAGCACGTGAAAGCTGTCAAGTTGAGTAGTGGAAGAGACTTGGAGGAAGTGATTCAGAAAGATTTTGAGGTGGAGAAACAGAACGTGGAACCTAAAAAACCCATGGAAGACCTTTCTAAGGATTTAGAAAACTAGTCTTGCCCACTAGGAAAATCATAGAAACACCACCACCATCATTTCCTCGAGACTCCAGAAACAAAAGCTGGATCAACAACTTTATTGATACTTGGAAGTATTGAAAAAGTTGACAGTCTACAATTTTTTTTTTGGTAAGGCTTTAGATCAAATGCCTAGCTATGTATAGTTCACGAAAGGGGTCCTTAATAAGAAAAGAAAGTTTGGAGATTATTAGACGGTAGTGTCGGTCGTAAGTTGAAATTCATTTAGTTGCTTTAATTTAGTATATATATGATTTTTCAACTTTAAAATAGTATTTTAATTTTTGAAGTTTAAAACTAAATTTTGGCCGTCGAAATTGAAAGTTGTTGGTAGTTTTGAAAATATGATTTAATTTAATATATATATATAATTTAGAAAAGTATTTTAATTTTGAAAATACGAGACCGAACCGATCTCATATATTTAATAGTTTAAATAATCGAGCACAACACCATGAGCAATGCACCTATCTCGAGGAAGAGACACTATTCAATAGCGAGGCTCAATTAAATAAACTAAAGAATTCATGACATCTGTTTTTGTCTGTGAACATTTTTGTGTTGACCAACAAGTTCCCCTATTTAATATGGAAGATTAAATAGGGTTTATATTAAGTCGGGTTTCAAAATTTCTTATAGAGGCAAGCCCTCTATAGTTAATTACATCTTAAGTGACCGAAGTCACTTAAGAATACGCTCGATTCATATTAGTGGTTGTTCCTTCAAGAATTTCAAAGTTTAAGTTTTCAAAATCTGATAAAGGAATATCAAATGGGAAAGATCAAATAGGAACAGTTATTTTTCAGAATCCAAAGTGAGAATACTAGAGGATGTCACGGATCCTCAGTATAACCTCAGTGACTTCCCGGACTATCCTATGATTTGGCTTAAATTTTGGAGAGAATATTATTAGATGTTTCATTCTGTCAATTTTAATTATTTAGGGTTTATACTTACATGACACAGTCATATAAATAGTCTGGAATGTATGAGAGTTTACATCGTACCGAACGACTACCTTGGATTCCTAAGACGAGTTAGGGCTTAAATTGCACAATGTGATTGTGCAAAAATCTAAAAGATGAACTGAGGATTTACGCCGTGCTAGACGGACAACCTCGAAGTCCTTTGACTTGTTATTTAAACTAAGGGAGGGTTTTGCTGTTGTAGACTTGTTTTCTCTCTCGAATATGTTCTTTTGTATGCCTTCGTCGTGCTCCCCACGGTGTTTGCTTCATGATTCTCGTTGAAGTAGTAGTTCTAAAGTCTAAGGTTCAAAATATTTTACCATTTATGTGACAGGTTTTGTTGGTGTTGTTCAAATGTTTCATTAAGGGAAATTTTAATTTAATTAGAGCGACACCGATTAAGCTTAACAACTTGTTCCCTCATTCTGGCACCACTATTTTCTTTCAAATTTACTTAATCTAAACAAGTTGTTAAGCTCATTTAAACCGGTAAAATATTGTTAGCAATCGTAGGTTTCCTCATCCGAGGGATTCCTGTAATCCAAAATGACGTATTATGTTGTTTGTTGTTTTGAAAATATTTAAATTTAATTATGAAAAAAATTTATCTTAATTTTGAAAATTGTTTTTTTTCGCTCTTGAAAAAGTGTTTCAACCAAACATACATAAGACATTAAAGCAATAGTAATTTGCAGAAATATAAACAATAAATATGTATCTGTCATCTTTTCGCTACTCCCACTAAAATGTTAGCATTCATAATCATGTATGTATTGCAAAGTGAAAGTAAGAACAACTTCTAAGTGCAATGAAGCCTTAATGGTTTAAATTCAAAAGAGACCACAATTCATAACGTGGTGGGTCCCTAAAGGCTTTAAGGATGATTTTCTTAAATCGAACACAAATTAGAATTATCAGGTTGATTAACGAGTGAGATCTAATTTTAAGCAATGAAGAAATTTGTGATCTAGTTAAAAAATTTATTACAATTGAATCTTTTTATTTTTTATGTAAGTCAATTAAGCTTGAATGAGTGTTAAAAAGCATAAGGGATCCACCAAAGTCCAATGGAAGTCTTGTATACAAAAATGGATAACTTCCCTTCTGGGGGGACTTGCATACATACCACTCAAAACTATATATTTTACTTATTTAACTCCCCAAACTTCAATATAAAACAATATCACCAAAACTTCTTGGTTAATCAAATATTCCACTCATCAACCTCAACAATAGCCCTCTTTTCCTCCCTGCCTCCCCGCGTTTATGAGTCTGCTACCAAACAGCCTTCGGGTGCATGATCTCTTCTGGTCCGCTCTGTGATTGTGTTGTGCAGTGCTATCAATGTAAATATGAATCTTTTGGTGTGAGATAAGCATTGTGTGCTAGGTATGTAAATTTCTCAAAAATTTTTAGATCTTTGGAGATGAGGTATTCTTCGTTCTCTTCCGTCTCTTCACCTTTGTATTTTTTTTCCTTTCTCTTTTATGTCGTGGCCATCCGTCGTAATTTCTAGTGCCCGTGTAATGTGTAGTACTTTTCTTTTATTTTCTCTTTCGAATCTCTGATTCCATGATGCATTAACAAAGGGGAAAATTTGACTTTATATCCTGCATAATGCATGTCGATCGATATGGAGAAAACGAAAAAAATTAAAAGAGGAGATTCAAGAGGGCCAAAAGCTACGAGCAAACGAAGCTATGCAAAGCTTCGAGCATCCAAAGCTATGCAACGTAGGAGATCCAAACATGCGGTTTCATTTAAAAATAAAAGGTCAATTACATAAATACCGCCCAATTCTTATGTGTTTACATATCTAACACCTAAATTATAATTATTACATTTATACCGCCCAAATCTTTCATATCACATAAATAAAATCATTATTTTCTCTTTTAAAAAGTGGAATCTACATTTTCATATATAAGAAAGGAGGCGTGTATGTAAAAATGGAAGTTAAGGTGTCAGATATGTAAATACAAAAGAATTGAGTGGTATGTATGTAAATCTTCCTCAAAAGTATCATTTCCATGCAGCAAAGGAACATTTGTAGTCAGAATGTGGCCATTGCCTTGGAGAGGCCATATCATCCGATGGCGTCCACAAAAGACAATGTAAATTGAACAATAAATTAAGTACTGAAATTGTTACAATCATGTGAACCGCATCTATCTCATGGTCTCCCTTCAAGCCAGCTCTTCCAAAACCATTCCACCACATTCATTATTGTCAAAAGCAGAATCCTCAATATCTTCAATCCATTCGAAGTAATGCCAAAGGAGAGTTTTTTTAGAAAAATTGAGGGTCATGCCCAGGTTTATAATTATAGATGCAAAATTACATCAAAGATTCAGATAAACATGAAAAATACATCAAAAGAACACAGGAAAAAAACACACCACAATAAAAAACTTCAACTATGCTATCCTCTCCAAAAAACAACTTCTAGCTCTAATATATTAGAGAAACTTTGAAGGATCAACGAACCACCTTCAGTAAAACCTTGCAGTAGGAGGACCTCACCTTCAACAAAGTATCTGCTGTAGGTCGAACTAAACTGAACGAAAAAGAAATTAGGTGGAGGAACTTTCACAAATTTAAATTGAGACGAGTGAACCCTGCATGCAAGAATGAAGACAGTCCTGAAAGGCTGTCTGAAAGGTATCCTAAAAGAACAACCAAAAGCTGAAAATATGATTAAAAAGAATTAAAGTAAAAATGGGAAATGTCAGCATGAACTTAGTATATCGAAACACACAAAACTAATCCGTCCATGAAAAATAGCTAAGCTTATTAATCAAAGAAAATACGGCGCCACAAATATAACAAATTATGTTATAAGCATACCATCAATTCACAAGTTAGGAGAAAAGTTTAAGTATAAGAAACCAATAAGTGGTGAAAATATAAAACTATAATTTAACTATTGAAAAAGGTCATGACTCCTGAGATTAGCCAAGGCAAAGAACTTGTAATGGTGGAGCTATAATAAAACGGTGGGATAACATCATAGCTTAGAAAAAACACAACAAAAATATAAGTAAAATATCTGTTCATATCAAATAAAATACCACCAGTTCTCAAAGTTAGAAAATAGTTCAACTAAAAGAAAAACAATAAGTATCTATTCTTAGGAGTGTAACATTTACCAAAAAAAAAAAAAAAAGGATAACAAAAGCTACAAAAGAAAGTATCAACCACGAGAAAAAATATTAAAGCTTATTATAGAGATTCCTAATATAAGAGGGAAAATCCAAACACAACGAGTTTCATCTACAATATATTTTCTAATCAGCGACTCCATTCTATATTGATGAACAAATAGCCAAAACTGAAAGTTAAAACTGAACAAATATATAAAGATTAGTAAAATTTTAATTAGTTATGTAGAAACTATACATAATAAATTGTTAAAATAAGAGTAGAAAGTTGCGGATATACCAATAATTTCCAAATATTGCAATCTAGAGATACAACCTGCTAGGTACACAGAGAGAAAATTATCTACTAGGGATCAATTGAATCCAACTAACAGTTTAACATACACATTTCCAGTAACACCAAATTGAAATTTGGACATCTAGATAAGCCCATGAACAAACAAAACCTACCGATTACCAGTGTAGTACTAATGGTTGGGCACAACATAAAAGTAAAACTTCTCAAATCCATTTAATGTTTTATGGGAATTCAAAATAGTATTTCATAGAATACCAACAACTCATCATCACTTTCCTTATCAATGATCTTCAAAAAACTGATTAAACACCATCATATTCTTTAGAAATAGCATACTTAACACCCAAAATCTCAAAATTTCAAACATGTCACCCATCACCCAACTTTTTGTTAACGCCACAAATTTACCACTCTATCACCATCTAGTTCCAAACAACACAACAAAATTTCAAACAAAGTAGCTCATAACTTGTTAACCAATAATTAAAATGTTGCAGTAATTGTTCAAAAAAAAAAATTGCATATATTGAAAAATGTTGTGTCATACATAATGGGCCGCATATCCAATAGTTCTCATCATGGTGGTGTAATAAGTTGGCTATCAATTCAAACATTGAGATAATGAATGTTGCAAGCTGAACTAAACCAACCCATATCTTATAGCTTGCCTTTCATTACAAAAATGATAACTGAAACCAACCTCAAAGCAACAATCTATGGCACCAATCTTAAAAATAAGAGTGGAAATATTACCCAGATTAAAATATTGTAGTGAAAAAATAAGATTATATATTAAAAAGCCGTCTAGTAAATAATGTAAAATAAATGAAGTCTTCAAAACCACAAACCTAGGCCAATTAAAAGCACACCCAACGTAGAATTATATTAGGAATAAAAATTTTTATAATCATTTCAGGAAAAGTTTAAACAAAATCTAACTTTCTTAGCTTAAAAATAAATGCTGATAAACACTGCCTAGTGATGTGTTAGTCACCACCAACTCAAACAAGATAAGACAACTAAACAAGCACCTAAATGCAAGAATGAAATTAATAAATCCTTAGTTAATTTTGAGAAGCTTAAAACCTAAAAACTAAATAATGAACTTTGAAATCCAAAATATATTAAAAACCCTTTCATTATCTTGTGATCCATCCTTCGAAGTATAACATGTCCACACGAGTTGTTTGAGAAGTGCGAGCCCCCTCACCTGGTCATCTTTGATGCTTTGAACATTTGGAAAAAGTGTCATGCTATATGCCCCAAATATTTTGGAACTACATAAATCTCTTTTTTTATATTTTTTTCTTTTTCACTGTATAAATTGAAGTGCATTATGCAAGATTTAATTTCAAATTTCCCTCTATATTAATGGATCACAAAATTATAGATTTCAAAAGAAAAAATAGCAAAAAAAAATATTATACATTATAGGTGCTTAAGAAATTACATCCTTTGGCCATGGCAGCGATGAAAAAAGGAAAAAAAATGAAGGTCAAGAGTTGCAAATGAGAATGAAGATAACCCATCAACAAGGAACTAAAATTTTTTATGAAATTTACATACCTAGCAGGTGATGCTTATCTCATACCTAAATATTCATATTTACATACAAAACAACTTTCACAAGTCGCACTAGATCATACTCTGTGTTGAATTTAAATTTGTTCTATGAATCACACCCAAGGAATAGAGTGTTGGGAACCAGAAGGGAGAGTCAGATAGAGAGAGAAAGAGAGGAGATAGAGAGTGTGTGTGCACAAAGATTTGGCCCTGAGGGCCAAAATAGGGTATTCTTAGGCTCTTTGACCTATTTTGTTTTTTCAAATAAGAGGGTTACAAATGGGGGAATCTAAAAATGAGTCTCAACACATGAAAAGATGTTCTCCTATTTATAGATGATAGTAGACCAAAAGGTAAAATTACAATGATAATCCTACATAGAATGGGTAGTAAAGGGCATTCTGATATTTTGTTTGTCGGAGTCTATCATTCGGGAACTCATCGGTTTGTGGAGTTGGCCTTCAATCGATTGGTCAACCTACTATAGATGGATGACTGGTCAGTTGGTCAACTAACTATGGGTGGTTGGCTCTTCAATGGTTTGCCTGACTTTGGGTGATTGGCTGATCAACTGATTAGCTGGTCGGTTGGGCGGATGACCGTGGGTGGTCGGTTGGTCAGGTGGTTAGCTGTGTGATTGACTATTCGACAGTTCAGCTGGTCAGCTGATTATGGGTGGCATGCTAGTCGGCTTATTGATGAACTATAAGTGGTCAGCACATCAACTGATCAGTTGGATGCCAATGGCTGAATGATTGGTAGGTTGTGTGGTGGCTGGCTAGTTGTCTAGATGTTTATGGCTGGTTGGTCGGCTGACTATGTTGTGGTTGGTTCGCCTTTGCTACTGTCAAATCTCATCGAGATCTACACGAGCATTTTTAACATACATAAAAGTCCCAGAGTCTCTTAGTTTTTGAAAAAGTTATGATAAGAATAAGAGACTACAAATACAAAAAATACGGTCACACTGATGCACCAGTTGTACTTCGTTGGTGCTTTGCAATATTTTGCACCCAAATTTTGCTGGCTTCGAAGCACTGTCCAGAGATTTTTTGGTCGACTTTTGCTCTTTATTGATTGACGACTTTGGCGATCCAACCCCTTAGAAGACTCTTGGTAGGTTTTGGATGTAAGATCACCCAACTCGAGTCTTATACTCGCTCATCCTATTTGCTCGACTAGATTGTCGCCTCGGTCGGGCCGCACCTTTCTCCAGGACTTACACAGATCTTGTCACTGCTTTCGTGGGTTTAACCTTCGAGACTCGTTACTGGGATGATTTGCGCCGTATGCCTCTACCGTTCACGAAGCTTGTTACTACTGGGAAAGAAACCACTTTTAGAGCTCTTTCTGTGTCGAGTTTAGAGACGAGTTTTTTTATGCTTAGAGCATTGAGAGTTGATTTCTTTGTGCATCTCATATTTGGATGTTTCTGTGTAAGGTTTTCTCCTCATTGGAGTGCTACTCTTCTTGTTGGTGACATAGTCCACGCTCACCGCACCTTTTAGGACGTTAATTTTAGATTTATCCTATAATCACACCAAAAAGATATAGCATTGGGAACTAAGAGAAAGAAACAAAAAGAGGGGGAAAGAGAAAAGAGAGAGAGAGAGAGTACATGGAGACTTGCCCTTGAGAGCCAAAATATGGTATTATCGGACTTTTTGGCTCTTTTAATTCATCCAACGAAGGAGTTGCAGGGGGGCATCCAAAAAAGGGTACCAAAACATGAAATTGTCCTCCTTGTTTAAAGATGATAGGAGGACAAAAGGTGAAATTACAACATTAGTCCTGCTTAAAGAGGTAGTGCATGAAATTCTAGTTTTTTGTTCCTTGAAGCCTATTATTCGAGAGCTCATCGATTGATGGAGCTTACCTTCAGTCAGCTGGTCGACTAACTGTAAATGGTCAGTTGGTCGACTGGCTGTAAATGTTCGGCTGGTTGGATAGTCAGCTAAATATGGGTGGTTGGCTAATCGGTTGGTTGGCTGAATGTGGGTGGTCGGATGGTTGGGTGGTTGTGTGATGGCAGGCTGGTCGGCTGGATGTGGGTGGTCGGATGGTAGGGTGGTTGTGTGATGGCCGACTGGTCGGTTGGATGTGGGTGGTCAATTGGTTGGTTGGTTGTGTGGTGGTGACTGATTGGCTGGATGTGGGTGCCCGGTTGGTAGGCTAGTTGTATGGTGGCTGGCCAATCAGCTAATTTGTCGGTCAGCTGGTTGACTGGTTGTGTGATGGCCGACTGGTTGACTGGTCACCTGGTTGGTTGGTTGTGTGATGGTTGACTACATATGGGTGTCATACTGGTCGGCAAACTGTGTGGTGGCTGGCTGGTTAGTTGGATGTGGGTGGCCTGCAAGTTGGCTAGCTGTGTGGTGGTCGATTGGTCTCTATTCTCATTGAATCTCTCAAGTTCTATGCGAGTATTTTTTGACATGCACTCTGGAAGGTTGCTTAATAGTAGACTTAAAAACGCAAGAAGCAGGAAGAAAGAGGAGGTAGAATCTTAGTGACAGTCGCACAGATGGAGAAGCTAGTGTGAAGTTAAGAAGTGGTATATTTGATTAACGAAGAAGTTTAAGCGGTGTTTGATTGTGACTTAGATTTACGTTATATAGGATCTATCAAATCCAATAAATTTGGATTTATCAGATCGACGGTATGGCAAAAGAACTCGTGAGCTACAATGAAATAAATCCAACAAACAATATAATTTATTAAATCCAAATTTACATCTTCAAAATGATGGAATGCAAGAAAAGGAAAATGAAATGCAAGAAAATTGGATTTAGTTTTATTTTTCAAATTGAAGGCTAAGTCCCATTAGAATGCAACCAAACACGGCTTTAGGGTGGTAAATTTGTTATATTAAAATTTAGGCTACTAAATAAGTGAAATATGTAGTTTTGAATGGTAATTTGAAACAAGGTTCAGTTCTTAGAAAAGCCCAAACTCCAGAAAAAACTTTCCACGTGTTGTCATGTGTAAGTCATGGTCCCACCAGAAAAAAAAACTAAAAAAAAACATTTTATTTTAATGCATGACTCGGCCAAAATCAGGTCATTGCTTCAAAATTTTATTACGATTTTTTGTGGAGTTATTGAGGTTTGTTGTGATGTTATTTTGAGTAGTATTGCGACTACTGTGGTGTCATTGCAAAATTTTTTGTGGTGTTATTTGAGTGATATTGCACTTTTTTTTGGGTGGTATTATTACTGTTTTTTGTGGTGTTATTAAGGTTTATTATGGTGTTGTTAGAGTGGTATTGCAACTTCAATGGTGTTATTGTAGTTTTTTTTGTGGAGTTATTGAGGTTTTTTTGGCGTTATTGTGGTTATTTAGTGTTATTGCAGTTTTTTGTGGAGTTATTGAGGTGTTATTAGGGTTTATTGTGGTGTTATTTGAGTGATATTGTAATTGTTGTGATGTTATTGTGATTTTTTTGTGAAGTTATTGGGGTTATTTAATGTTATTACAGTTTTTTGTGGAGTTATTGAGACATTATTGAGGTTTATTATGATGTTATTTGAGTGGTATTGCGACGACTATGATGTTATTGTGATTTTTTGTGGTGTTATTTGAGTGACATTACATTTTTTTGCGGGTTAGTGTTATTGCGTTTTTTTTTTGTGGAGTCGTTGACATATTATTGAGATTTATTGTTGTGTTATTTGAGTGATATTGCAGCGCTTGTGGTGTTATTGTGGGTTTTTGCAGTGTTATTTGAGTGATATTGTGTTTTTTTACAGGCTGGTGTTATTGCAATTTTTTGTGGTGTTATTGAGATTTATTGCGTGTGTTATTTGATTGGTATTGTGGGGCCTATGGTGATATTTTGAATGATGTTGTTTCAGTGTTATAATTGTGTTTTTGCGATATTATTTTGATATTATTATGATGTTATTATGGTATTATTTTAGTTTTATATGAGTGGTATCGCGATGAATCTATTGTGTTTTTCTCTATTAGAATTATTATAGTGTTATTGATATGTTATTTGTGTTTTTTTATGGAGTATTAAGGTCATTTGATGTTGTTGTGATTTTTTGTGGAGTTATTGAAGTGTTATTAAGATTTATTGTGGTGTTATTTGAGTAGTATTACGACGGTTGTGATGTTTTGATGTATTTTTATGGATTTATTGAGGCTATTTGATTTCATTGGAGTTATTTAATGTTATTGCAGTTTTTTGTGGAGTTATTGATGTTTATTATTGTGTTATTTGAGTGTTATTGTGCGAGTTGTGATATTATTTTAGTTTTTTTATTGAGTTGTTGATGTTATTTGGTATTATTGTTGTTTTTTTGGAGTTATTGAGGTGTTATTGAAGTTTATTGTGATGTTATTTGAGTGTATTACGACTATTACTGTGATATTATTGCAATTTTTCTTTGGAGTTATCAAGGTTATTGATATTATTGTGATTATTTGTGGTATTGTGATTTTTTTTGGAGTTATTATTGAAATTTATTGATGGAGTGAGAAAAAAGTGAATATACACGAAATGGACCGGATCATATCTTAAAATATATAATTGAGTCGATGTAATATTTTTTACGGTTCCTAGCGTCCTCAAAAAACTGTACTGTGAAGTTCGGAAAGATTGGCGGAGTGGAGTGCAGATGCAAGAAGGTATGCTTGCTGTGCGCAGGCCACCCCGTGGTACACNTTATTTAATGTTATTGCAGTTTTTTGTGGAGTTATTGATGTTTGTTATTGTGTTATTTGAGTGTTATTGTGCGAGTCGTGATATTATTTCAATTTTTTTATTGAGTTGTTGAGTTTATTTGGTATTATTGTTGTTTTTCTTTGGAGTTATTGAGTTGTTACTAAAGTTTATTGTGATGTTATTTGAGTGTACTGTGATGTTATTGCGATTTTTTTTTTTGGAATTATCAAGGTTATTGATATTATTGTGATTATTTGTGTTATTGTGATTTTTTTTGGAGTTATTTTTGAAATTTATTGATGGAGTGAGAAAAAAGTGAATATACACGAAATGAATTTGATTGGACTGGATCATATGTTAAAATATATAATTGAGTCGATGTAATATTTTTTTACGGTTCCTAGCGTCCTTAAAAAACTGTACTGTGAAGTTAGGAAAGATTGGCGGAGTGGAGTGCAGATGCAAGAAGGTATGCTTGCTGTGCGCAGGCCAGCCCGTGGTACACCAGAGAGCCGCGACGAGGAGGGCACCAAGACGCGGAAGACAGCCTTCCATCTCGGCGGATTAGCAGCCAGACTATTTAACTTCCGGTCGGAGAACTTCCATATTGGACTTCCCCTCGTCATCTCCCTTCTCCTTCTTTTCCTTTTCGTTGCCTTTCTCCTTATTCAAGATTTGTCCCGCCCGGCCGTCTGCATCTACTCCGACGCCCGTTCTTCTCTCTTTTCCCCCGGTGGAGATGGTCTCGCCTTCAATTTCGGATCCCTCGGTATTCCTTGGTGTAAGATTCTCCCCTTTCGATCGGAATTATGAAGAATTTCCTATACATTTACATATCAAACATCTAAAGTTTCATATTTACATGCATACAGCTCAAATATTTGACATCATATAAAACATACTGCTGTAATTAACTTTGAAATACACCTTTTTTATGCATAATTTTTTAATACCAACGTGTTACAAATGTAAATATTAAAATTTAGGTATTAGGTATGTAAATGGATAAGAATTGTGCGGAATGCATGTAAATTTCCCTTAAAATAGGATTTAGTGGCTGCTTGATAGAGGGTTTTAAATAGGGTTTTGGATGGATTTAACTGAAAATTAAGCCAATTAGGGTTTCCTTAACTCCTTAAGCTTTAAGTGGGCGTCGGACTTAGTAGTGCACATTTTTGGGTTTGGATGGATTTACAGTAAAATTGATGTAAATCTTATTTAGAACCCTCTACCGAACACTCCCTAATAGATATTGGTATCCAGAAGTTTGGAATTGACTTTTCTCATATGATTTTTGGTGTAATCAGCAGCCTTATGTTGAGTGAGAACTCCAAGTGCGATTCCTTTAGATTTATGAGGTGTGTTCTTGTTTTGTTTGTTCTGCATTTGTTAGAATTTGGAAAAAAAATCTAAGATGAGATTTATAATTATTTGTGCTTTTTTCCTTTTATTTTACCATTGTCATTGGCCTTGCGAATGACGGTGTTTATCTTCCACAATTTGGAAATTAAAATTTCATTGCCAGGATTTCTTTCCGTTTCTTTTTTACCCAGTCCAACAGAGTATGTTTTGAATTTGTAGGAGTTGGAGGTAATGCTAATGCCTTTTACTTCACAATTTTGTGTTCGATTCTATCCTAATTAATAGATAATTGGATTTACTTCAGAAATCCGAACAGCTGCATTTTTTTTCATTGAAAATTCTCTACCCAACACTGGTGATAGAAAAAGAAAAAAATTTGTCAGGCCAACATTGTCACTCACATGTTCCATCGTATGAAGTAAAACCTAGTTTCCCATCAAACAAACTAGGAAATAATATTTATTTCACTAAATTTCTCTTCTAAAAATCAAGCGGTGAAAACTAATTTAACTTAAATTTTTTTACCATTTCTATTTTGATTTGATTTTAAATTGCCTCTTTTATTTCCTTCAAATCAAACAAAGCCATAAGTAGTATTTATAAAATCTTTTATTTGAAAGGCCTGAGAAAGCATTTTGTTAGTGCCTTGTTTGGCATTAAAGTTTGTGTATATGTAAGAGCAAGTCTCTATAATATATTATAATTTGTTTATAGACTAAAAGAAATAAAATAACTCTCGAATTTTTTTCACATCACGATTTAGTGATTGCAGCACATGTCTCTACCAATGATAGTGATTTGTTCATAAATCAACTCTTTTTTGCACCCAGAAATAAATCTCAATTTTTAGTTCAAACTTGATTTTAAAAAGTCACTGAGGTTGATTTAATAAGCTTTTACGGATCATTTTGTTCTCCTGGTAGGCCATTTTTTTTATTGTGAGATAGATTGTTGAGTTGAATCATACTTGTATGGTGGCTTGCTTTTTTTTTTTTTTTGTTCTCAAAAGGCAGATCAAAACAAGGAAAGACTGTTGAATGGACAAACAAGGATTTGCTTAAAGGGTTAGAGGAATTTGTACCCATCTATGAGACACGACCTATCAAGAATAACATGTATGGAATGGGCTTCGACCATAGCTTCGGACTCTGGTTTATGGCGCGTTGGCTGAAGCCAGATTTGATGATCGAGAGTGGTGCTTTCAAGGGGCATTCAACATGGGTATTGCGGCAGGCCATGCCTGATAAACCAATCATATCTCTCTCACCTCGTCACCCAGAAAAGTATCTAAAGAAGGAAGCTGCTTATGTTGATCGTAACTGCACTTACTTTGCCGGGAAGAACTTTGTGGATTTTGGAAGCGTTGAATGGGACAATGTACTGAAAAAGCAAGGAATTTTGAATAATAGTCGGGTGCTTGTCTTCTTTGATGATCACCAGAGTGAACTAAAGAGGTATAAACGAATATAATATACAATTTATAATGATTTCCTTTATATATGTGTGGCAGTCTGGATTTGTTTAAAAACCAGAGTGGACCGGCTGGTTTTACCAGTTTAACTGTGAGCCTCTCATTTGGCTAGTTTGGTCCAAACTCAAAATTATTTTTGCACAAAATTGGAATTGATCCCGTCATAACTGGGGTTGAACAAGTGAACCAATGAACTGATCATGTTTTTAAAGAAGTAGTCAGTTCTAATATTGTCTAGTTTTAGACTTTTGATTTTGGATAGGTGCTACAAATAATTTATTTTAATTAAAAATAGAGAAATTATCTTGTCTTAAAATTTTGAATTAGAATATTATTCAAAATATTAAAAAGTAAAGTGTCTAAACTTATAATATTTTATCTTGAATCAATAACAAAAATCATTCCATCATGATTATATCATTGTAAGGATACTAATTGTCTGATTCAACTCCTGTTGAAACATTAAACCTTGAAGCTCTTCTTCAGGTTTGTTGTCTGTTCCAATTTTTATAACCTTATTTTTGAGTGTTACCTTCTGGAGAGGGGAATACTTTTTGTGGTATTTAAGTTTTTTTGCATTGTCTTTTGAACACTTTAGGTTTTTTATTTCCTTTCGTTAACAACCATTTCCATTATTGTAATGATGTCTTGGAAGATTTTCTATATGGATTAATGCTTACACTCAGGATTGTGTTTTTCTGATGTNTTTGTTTCTTCTGCATTTGTTAGAATTTGGAAAAAAAAAATCTAAGATGAGATTTATAATTATTTGTGCTTTCATCTTTTTATTTTAGCATTGTCATTGGACTTGCGATGATNGGAAAAAAAAAATCTAAGATGAGATTTATAATTATTTGTGCTTTTTTCCTTTTATTTTACCATTGTCATTGGACTTGCGATGAAGGTGTTTACCATCCACAATTTGGAAATTAAGGTTTCATTGCCAGGATATTTTCCGTTTCTTTTTTACCCAGTCCAACAGAGTATGTTTTGAATTTGTAGANGTTGGCCATCAAACCAAGACACCTTGGAGGCGACCCAAGCCCATTTCCATGAGCCAAACCCAAGTCAAACCCAAAAAGGGCCCAAACCCCTTTCCATTATTATTCACCACACATACCTATGCTTCAACCCAGTTGACTTCACCAATCTCTACCTTTGGCTTTCCATAGCTAGAAAGTGACCTCCCATACATTGGCTGACCATCATGGNATTATCAAAATCATTGATGTTGATCTATAACCTAAGGACAACTTGGAAATCTAATTTGATTTCATTTTAAAAATATTTTACTAGTTATTAAACTTGATGAAAAAATGAACTACTTGTTATGCAACTCACTAAAACTTCCGCTTTACTAAACTTCATTTCAAAGTAAATCAATCCAAAAATTTTCTAGATATCAAAGACCTTGAAGAGATTACAACAGAGATAAAGTGTCATAACATAACTCATCTAGCAAGACGACTTGTTGATCTTATTTTTTGGTGTGGTCTAAATTTTTCTCCTAGAACTTTGGATGTGGCTATAAGTCTTTTCTATTGATTATCTTAGAAAACTAGTGATAAGACCCACCCCACTTAGAAGTTCAAACTACCTCCTGGTTTTTTTGTGAAGTCTCACATGGATGGTCTCAAACCTTCAACACTTGGTTGAGTTGTTTAAGACCAAAATGATGAAACTCAAGGAGAGTTCCCATAAGATCATGAGGCCTTTGTATGATCCTGGGTGACTTGGTTGTCTCACACTCCATCACTACACTCACATCACCCAATTCCCATCAAAATTTACCAAATTTCTTAAAATCCCCAATATTACCAATATTCCCAAATTGTTCGATTTTCAAAAAAATTACCCAAATTACCCAAATTCATTTCAAATCCACCAAAATCCAAAATCATAGCCAATCTCACCTAATTTCAAGCCCAAATTCAAAATAACAAAAAATTCTAATTCAAACTCATCCAAAGTCCACCCCAAACTCTAGTCCACCAAATTCAAACATAATCTCACCCAAAGTCCAAAATGCATCAAGTTTAAACCCACCAAGTTCTTAACCAAAATTCAAACCAATTCAAACCAATTCAAGACTATCCAATTTCAAGTCTATAGTCAAATCCACCCAAGTTCACCCCAAGTCCAAAACTCACCAAAATTGAATCCTCATGCCAAATCCAACTTCACGAGGCTCATGTGCCAAAATTCATCATGATAAATTCTAAATTTCGCCAAGCCCATCATGAATGACTTAAACACCAACATCTCATAACCCATCCTAAAAGCCCACTAACCAAGCCCAATTTTCATTTTCTTTTAAAACCAAAAGCCACCTACCTTAGAATGAAATCCTTCCCCTCATCCTTTTGATTAAAATCAAACCCTAAATCCTAAAATTCATGATTGAGTTTTCTTAAAATGGTTTCATGATGACCCTTCACAAAATACAAAAATTCTAGAAAACCCTTAAGAAAATTGCCCAAGCCGCATGCAATCCTTGAAGCCTCCCCCAAGTCATATGTGAGCTATGATTAGCTTTGACATGTCATCAATCCTAAAGTGGCAAAAGGAGGGAATTTTTTTAAGATTCATTAAAATGCATTTAACCCTTCTTATGACTCACTCTAACCCATGTTTAAGCCCTAATCTCTATGATAGAAACTTAACCATTCAAGCTCCAAGGTTGGCCATCAAACCAAGACACCTTGGAGGCGACCCAAGCCCATTTCCATGAGCCAAACCCAAGTCAAACCCAAAAAGGGCCCAAACCCCTTTCCATTATTATTCACCACACATACCTATGCTTCAACCCAGTTGACTTCACCAATCTCTACCTCTGGCTTTCCATAGCTAGAAAGTGACCTCCCATACATTGGCCGGCCACCATGACTGCCGGAAAACCCAAATCAAAGAGCTACTGCCATGGCTCAAACTCAAAATTAAACCTATTCAATGTGGCTCACTCCCATTGGACTTTTTCCCGTGTTCCCTCCACATAAGCGCCGCCTTTGCACCCCTTTCCCTAGCCAATTGAAGTCCTTGGCCAAGCCTATAAAATCGCCACCCCTTCACAGCCAAAAGTGGAGTGTGCACAAAACTTGAGGAAATCTTGCCAAAATCATTCCAAACCTTCATTACACTCATACGAAGCTCATCCCTACCATCTTTAGTCATTCTTCCCCACTGATAAACCCTAATTTTCCAATTGAAAACCTGGACATTTTTTGTCATTCCATCAGAACCCACAAAATTTCAAATTGATCCTTTCTTAAGCTTCTCCATAGCCTAAAACCTCTTCTAAAATCAAAAGCCCCTCTCCCGCACCCCCTAGCCTAGTGCTAGACCAACGATCCACCATTTGGTCTAGGTCATACATAGTCTCATCCATAGAGCAAACCAACACATGGAGGAGGTTCGTGGGACCAAGGCCTTCTCAACCAATCTAATCGAGGCCCCACTTCTTCGTGAAAGGTATAAGTTCAAAACTTCCATTTTTGCCTCGGTTTGGATTTTTGTGAAAGAAATGAACAATCCATGTCCAACTAGCCTTATAGATGTATTCGTCTCACTTAGATGAAGTTATAAGAACAAACCACATTCAATTTGGTTAAGTATCGAGAGAGATCTTGGCTTTAGAGTGTGGAAAGTTCTTTGGTTAGAGTTCGTTTGAGATGATGACCGAATGCCGTCCATTCCCGTGTATTACAAACGAACGACATGGATGGGTTCGTACGACAGAATGGTTCGATTAAAGGCCCCAGACTGCGTGATGACGGGGCGCCCCACGTGGAAAGTGCGATGAGTCGGAGGGGTGCCGCGTGGAGCTTCGGAGATACCGAGGATGAGTTGGTGCCTTCGTGGTTAAGTAGGAAAATGCATTTATTTTTAATTTAATTAAATACAAAAAATGAAATATAACTCTAAAAAATCATATCTTGGTGTAGAAAACTCAAAAAAATAAAAGAAAAATAACTTTATGCTCAGTGAATAAAGGATAATCTAATGGACCNTATTTTTAATTTAATTAAATACAAAAAATGAAATATAACTCTAAAAAATCATATCTTGGTGTAGAAAACTCAGAAAAATAAAAGAAAAATAACTTTATGCTCAGTGAATAAAGGATAATCTAATGGACCAAAAAATAAAGATATTTGTTTAATATTTAATTTTTGATTAATTAAGTACCCTAAACCTTATTTAAATCATAAATAGTTAAAATCTTATCATAATTGCATGGAATTTTTAGTGATTATTTTTCATAAGCCTAGGAGTGGCCTCTGATTTTTCAGAGGTCAGAGAACACCTCTAGCATTAAAGGTTCTAATTTGCTATTTTAATTTCCTCTGTTTACTTAAATTAATTATAAAAAATAAAATATAAGACAAAAAATTTTGAAATAAAGTTGGTGAGTTCACTGAGGTCAGAGAGATTAAAGAAAATGAAAGTGAATTTTGAAATTAAAAGATGTATTTTCTTTCTACTTTCATACTAAAATCAATTACAAATTATAGAAATTAAAATATAATCCAAAAAATTATGAAAATTGCCCTAATTGGTTCTATGACCTTTAACAACATCATAAAAAATTTTCAAGAACAGAGAGGAAGTTTTGGATAGTTAAATCAATTACCATTGAGAATTCACAATTAAGAATTTAAATAATTACATGAAATAATTAGAGGTCAGGAAAATATAATTTCTCCCTGATGTCTTAAGTAGTCCATGAGTGAGAGGTCAGTGAAGTTTCATGACCATTTGAATTAAAATATAAGGGGCCTAAACCCTAGGGGTATAAATGTAATTTTAAAATTTTATACTCTAACCTTAATTTAATTATTTTTTAGGCTTAAAAGAGAGGGAAAGGGTGTTAAATTGTGATGATTAATTCACTGAAGTGATTGAAACACAAAACGCAAATAAGGTAGTAACTCATTCATGATATTTTTTTAAAAGAATAAAATTGTAATTAGTTGAATTGTTATACATAGGAAGAAACAAGAATTTGGATTATCCAAGAGTGAAGGGCATGAGCTAGAAGATCAATAAGCAACTGATTTGGACCCCTACCATTTGTCAAGTAAAAATTCAATTCTGTTGATGAAGATTAAACACACTTTACAAAACTTTCTTAAAAAACTTACAAGTTTACCCTTAAGCCTTAAGAGCTTGGTAGTGAGTCAGGTTTAATTAAAGAAGGAAATATAAGTGATAATGAAACATCTTAAAATACTACAAGCTCAAGCCTAATTAAGGGGAAAGATTGTAAAATCCTCTAATGACCATAGACTTGTGAGTGCGTACTTGCATAACTCTTAATATGAAATTAAAGATTGACCATTTTCCTTACTTACTCACGGGTTAATTAAGGCAACAACAATATTACACTGGGGAATGGTCTAAAGTATAACAACATAACTCTTAATTCAATATGGGTCCATCAACTCAACAATATAGCAAGACCAAAGGAACTTGAACTAGTCCAGTAAACTTTAAAGTTTTTTGGAGCCACTCTCCGAATACCTTTATAAAATTTTGGACATTCCATAGGTTATTTGGGCTTATTATAATTTGTTAAGAAAAATCATCCGTAAAACATAAGGACTCGCAAGATATGATTCAAACCTCTTCAAATTAAAACATACTAATGAGAATTATCCCATTGTAGCTTAACCTACAGTAATACCCAATGCTCATGGGTATGAGTCTTGTATACAGTTCTTAAACCCTTTTAAGCAATTGGGGATATTTAAAATGAGGCCACATGTGGATCATCGAGCTGGTGTAAGTTAGAGATCTTGGTGGCAGGAACGATGATGAGAAAGACATCTAAGTGTGATAGCATTGTATATCCTGGTCTGGTGACTTCAGGAGGGTCAAAGATTGACAATACTATTCTCTAACATTTGATAAAGAGTTACTCTTACTCTCATGGGTTGTTGGTAGCTCCAGTTTAATGGTGCGATTGACTTATGAAATGCATAATTGACAAAATATATAATAAATTAATTAAAATATAGCTTTGAGATGAAACTGGTGTTTTGCTTCGAAATCGATATTTTGAAAAGTCTAAAGTCTTTATATGCATGACAAATTAAGAATCTTTTGAGTGTCATCTTTTGACAAGTTCACTTGTCAACCACATAGATCAGGTTGATTTATCCTCCCGTGATTGTTCTGCTGGTAGCCTTTTACCTTATGTTGGGTCTCACATACATGATACTGAGGCTTTCGTACGGGCGTTTTTCGAGAAACTGTTAGGGCTTCGACTCTGATTTTTTGAGTCCACCGCAAAACTTGAAATTCTAACATCTAGCTATGATCTTCTATAATCTGCTATTTTAATTTGTTTCAAGTGCTCATGTTTTCTTGTTTTTTGTTTAATATTTGTATATTTGCATGTTATGTTTAAAATGTTACTTTTTTAGCAGCAGCGTTGAAGGCAGCATGTACACACTGTCACTTTTTCGTTACTGCATTTTCCTTTTACCATGTCTTACAAGATGTTTTATTTATGCATAATTTAATATGCCTGCAAAGAACTCTAGGGTAGAGAATAGTATGTCACCTTTTAGGAGGAACCCAACGACAAGCCCTGAGATCTAACAATAATCACATGTTTAAGCATAAACCCTAATTCCAGAACCATCACATTAAGGAGCTTGAAGCTCGCTTTCAGGATATCATGACGAGGATGCAAGCAGACGAAGGACAACTTCGGATGACGGTCAAGACTTGACACGGAGCTAAGTATGATCCACAACAAAACTTTCCTTAGTCTTAAATAATATAATCACCCAAGACTTCGTGGTTGATCGTCTAGCACGGCGTAAACTCTTATTTTATCTTTAGGCCTTTGCACAATCGTGTTGTGCAATATAAGCTCTAACTCTTTTAAGATTCTGAGATTGTTCATTTGGTACGACGTAGACTCTTTTATCTTCCTAGACTATTTGTATGACTGTGTCATGCAAATATAAGTCCTAATTTTAAATAATTGGTAGGAANTCTTACAAGATGTTTTATTTATGCATAATTTAATATACCTACAAAGAACTCTAGGGTAGAGAATAGTATGTCACTTTTTAGGAGGAACCCAACGACAAGCCCTGAGATCCAACAATAATCACCTGTTTAAGCATAAACCCTAATCCCAGAACCATCACAGTAGGGAGCTAGAAGCTAGCTTTCAGGATATCATGACGAGGATGCACGCGGACGAAGGACAACTTCAGATGACGGTCAAGACTTGACACGGAGCTAAGTATGATCCACAACAAAACATTCCTTAGTCTTAAATAATATAATTACCCAAGACTTCGAGGTTGCTCGTCTACCATGGCGTAAATTCTCATTTTATATTTAGTCCTTTGCACAATCGTGTTGTGCAATATAAGCTTTAACTCTTTTAAGATTTTGAGATTGTTTGTTTGGTACGACGTAGACCTTTTTATCTTCCTAGACTATTTGTATGACTGTGTCATGCAAATATAAACCCTAATTTTAAATAATTGGTAGGAGTAAACATCAAATAAATATCATTTTCAAAATATAAAGCCAAACAATAGACTAGTTTGAGAAGTGGTCAGGGTTCTCCTCAGAATCTGCGACATCCTCTACTTTTCACTTCTTTGATCACTAAAATAACAGTTCTTATTTGAGTCATTCCCACTTGACTTTTCACATAAACAATCCTGAAAATTCAACTTTTAATTCTTGAAAACAAAACCTCTGATCATTATTGAAAGTTTTCTTAAGTGATTTTGGTCATTTAAGATGTAATTAACTATAGGGGTTTGCCCTTATAGGGAATTAGGAACCCATATAATTTAAAATCCTATCTATTTTTATATTAGATAAAGGAATTATCGATCACAAAATTTACAGACCAAACGGATATCCTAAATTTCTTAGTTTGATAGTTAAGCCTATTAATAAGTAATCCGCTTATATTTCGAGATGATATATCACTTGTAGTATTGCACTCAGTNTATAATTTAAAATCCTATCTATTTTTATATTAGATAAAGGAATTATCGATCACAAAATTTACAGACCAAACGAATATCCTAAATTTCTTAGTTTGATAGTTAAGCCTATTAATAAGTAATCCGCTTGTATTTCGAGATGATATATCACTTGTAGTATTGCACTCAGNAAAAGCAAAACAATAACACACCATTAATCAAAAGGAGCAACAACACAAGCAATACAAATTATCATAAATTTAGCCCTTGGATCCCTTCAAAACATGAAAAAAATAGCACTATTTGGTGTAATGGGCATTTTAAGACTCATCTATCCAAACAATAAGCATATGCTGCACCCAAAAAAAAAAAGATGATTTACGTACATACAACCCAATTCTTATGTATTTACATATCTAATAAGCATGTGCTGCACCATTTACATACATACATACATATATAAATGTTCCTTTCCTAAATTAAGATAATTGGAACAACTAGATGCCAATTATCTAATAGTATGTGAGAAATTTAAACATGAAAAAGGTAAACCTTTTTATCATTTGCACTGGATGTGAAGCAAACTGAATGACTTTGTTCTAGATTTTGCTAAGGAAACAAAAGTTACTATTTCTCGGTTTGATACACTGTGTATCCTAATTAAATATAATAAAACAAGGAAACTGCCTGCGAAAACACTTATACCGTTCACAGAGTAGCACATCAAGAGTAACCAATGAAATATTTATATAAGCTTGCAGTTTCAACAAAGCATCAGCTGAAGAAATACAAGCATTTGCAGTATATGCTTATAACCAAATCACCATCTGTAATGGAGGTGATGACATTCAAACTTACAGTATTTCTATCTAATTTTAGTTGTATGCCTCGTTGAGTTGGTTATGAATACAAATACAACTAAATTATATAAAATTTTACGCAAATAGGATGGTAAACAATACTTGAATGTCCACAGAGGGAGTTGCAACACAAACTTTTACAAAATTTTATGCAAATAG
This sequence comes from Phalaenopsis hybrid cultivar, assembly GCA_002079205.1. Classification (NCBI taxonomy): domain Eukaryota; kingdom Viridiplantae; phylum Streptophyta; class Magnoliopsida; order Asparagales; family Orchidaceae; genus Phalaenopsis; species Phalaenopsis hybrid cultivar. The sequence continues at coordinate 204,668 of JXCR01145513.1, read as the reverse complement.
GTTGGTGAATAATAACTTATATATCCATAAACCAAAAAGTATCAACAATTAAACAATATCACAGTGCCTTGATGAATCTCCATTTAAAATAGTGATCATCCAGCATTCCCTTCCAATTCTCTAAAATCAAAAATCTCATGGCATCTCTACAATGTCCTAAATAACAAATGCACTAAAAACACGCACAGNGGTCAGGGTTCTCCTCAGAATCTGCGACATCCTCTACTTTTCACTTCTTTGATCACTAAAATAACAGTTCTTCTTTGAGTCATTCCCACTTGACTTTTCTCATAAACAATCATGAAAACTCAACTTTTAATTCTTGAAGACGAAACCTCCGATCATTATTGAAAGTTTTCTTAAGTGATTGTGGTCATTTAAGATGTAATTAACTATAGGAGTTTGCCCTTAGAGGGAATTAGGAACCCGTATAATTTAAAATCCTATCTATTTTTATATTAGATAAAGGAATTATCGATCACAAAATTTACATGCCACACGGATATCCTAAATTTCTTAGTTTGATAGTTAAGCCTATTAATAAGTAATACACTTATATTTCGAGATGATATATCACTTGTGGTATTGCACTCAACTATCTAAACTATTAGATATATGAGATCTGTTCAGACTCATTTATTTCCCAAAACCAAAATATTATTTTTCAAAATTATAAATTATATCCATATTAAATTAAATTAAATGATTTTCGAGAAAAATACAATGGCTACTTCCTAATGTAAGAACTTCATTCAGCGGATGATAGAAACAAGTTGGTCATTGTGATATTCAAGGATAAAGATTGTCTATAATTGTCGCACATTAAAAATGTTAACACCATAAAAAAACAATAATAATAATAATAAACAACTGCACTTAACAAATAAACATCTACTGCTTCACCTTCTATTCGAACCTCATCACAACCATTACCTGTAACTAAATGCATCACAACTCATGATAATTTAACTAACTTCGACATACGAAATACTGTATTATCGTGGTAGTGTAATAAGATAGTTTCATAAATGGTTTTGTTCTTTCTGTCATAATTCTTTTTTCGCTGATTGGCTCTCAAAATATGTTACACGGGCAATGCTTAGATCTCTTCAACCCAACGACCACTTGTCTTCTTCACTTTTAACTCCCCCACAACGTCTTCCTCTGCAAATACAACAACGGCAACAATGCAATCAACTGATCAATCTCAGTGACTTCTACACTCTATTGTGCAACGAGGAACTAAATCTAGCTCATGAAGAATCCAAGGATTTACATGGCAACCACACAAGTACAAGGTCAAAAATTGAAATCCCACTTCCCTCCCCAGCCGAGGCCGGACCCCTCCTCCATGACAACTTTTCTCAACCACCAACAACTCTAATAACAGCACCTCAAATCAATCTCTCTAACAATTTCTACCTGGACAGCAGTACGACTGAGCATTTAATCTTTTTAGATCCTCGTCACCTAGCCAATCCACAAGAATACCATGGAGACAATACTATCATGGTTGGCAATGGGGCATCCTACTAGCACACACCAGTAAGTGCCATCTCTCCATTCTCCATTATGCTCTCAAGTTATCCTACAATCATCTATTTTCTTTCAATATCATCTCTTATAATTCCTGCTCCATTTGTTTTACTACTAATGGATATCACATTAAAGATTTGCAGACATATTATGCTCTTCTTGGAGGCCCCTACATCTGCTGACTCCACCAAATACATCATCCCTCAATTCACACTTCCTTACCCAGCTCGCTCACTTTTATATCAATTCGGCAAATTCTGCACTTGTTTCAAAGTTGGCTCAACCTGCCATCCTCCGAGACATAATCAACCTTAGTTAAAAGCATTCCATCTCTATGTAATTCGTTTAAACATTTATAATATATCTCATGTCATCTAGTAAAATGTCACAAGTTACCATTTACTGCATCTGTATTGCATGCATCCCATCCTCTAGAAATCATTCATTCTGATGTATGGAGTCTGTCCCCCTCTTCATAACAAATTTGAAATCACTTGAAAAGTTCTTGAATTCAAAACTCGCCTTGAGAAACAATTCAACCACCAAATTAAAATATTTCGTACCAACGGTGTCAGTGAATGCTTGAACTACACTCATCATAATCTTCTCAAACAATGGGGCATCCTCCATCAGTATATCTGCCCACCCACCTTAACAGAACAACGTTGCTGAGCATAAACATTACCATATTATTGAAACAGTCTGCACACCCTTGATAGAAGCCTCTCTACCCTCTCACTTCTGGGTAGACACTCTCTTAATATCATGCTACCTCATAAATTGCCGACCATCTCCCAACACAAACTCCAAGTCTCCTTATGAATCTTGCACCACTGTCCACCCTTTTACAACCATCTCAAAATATTCAACTATCAATGCTTCACATGGTTTTTTCCTTACTGTAATCGCAAACTCACTCCTCTCTCTAAAATGTATTCATGGGATGTTTCTTCACAAAAAGGCTAAAAGTGCCTCGATCCACAAACCAACAAACTTTACATGTCACGATATGTCATCTTTAATGAATTTCTCTTCCCATTTCAGCACCTTCCAAGCTCTAAACCTCCACAAAAACTTTCCCTACCTCACCTCTTCCCCTGCTTCTCATGCCAGCCTACTCCCATCCTATCCACACGTCAACAATCTAACCCCCGACTTTCACTAATGCAACCTGCACACACTTCCCACTCCTCCAATTGAACCCCCAATGCAAACACGTTTTAAAACTGGCCACCTAAAGCTCAACAAATTATTAATCTAACCCCCATCAACTCTATGACAAAGACCCCACCTACTATTCAGCCACTTCCTAACACCCCCCATTGGCATCAGGCCATGTTTNACAGAAACAGTACCCATCTCTATATTCTCATGTAAATGGATGACATCCTTCTTTCAGAAAATGATGTTGCCCTCATCTAACCCTATAAAAAAATCAATAGCTTAAAACAGCAATTCCAAATAAAAAATCTATGTAACATTTCTCACTTTCTCCACCTTACTACCATCCCAATCAACTATGGCCTCCACCTAAGTCAGTTATCATGTGCCCAAGATATTCTTATTTAATCTGGCATGCTAAACTCCAAACCAGTTACAAAACCCTGCAAAATCGAACATATCTTTTCTCCTCATGATCTTACTGCACTACCAAACCTTCCTTGATGCTGTCAGATTGTTGGTTCCCTCCAATACCTCACATTTATTCTACCCGAATTACCGTCGGTTTTTACTATGTTTGCTGTTCATTTAGCAGCTTAGTCATCATAACTTTCAGCAACTCAAACGCCTCTTTAGATACATACAAGATACCAAAAACCTTGGTCTACTATCCAAATCATCCCTCCATCTCGTAGCCTATGCTGATTCCGATTGAGCAGGAAATGTAGCTGATGGAACATCTAACTCTGGCTATTGTGCCCTTTTTAACAGCATGCTTATATCATGGTCAGTCAAAAACAATCCATTATTGGCTGTTCCTTCACTAATATAGAGCTGTTGCCACAGCTGCCACTGATATTATACGGCTACGGTGTCTCCCCATGATTTCAAAATCTCACTTCTTCATGCCACTCCATTAGTACTGTGACAACATCTCCGTTGTTGCCCTTGCCAACAATCCTGTCTTTTATGCCAGCGCTAAACATATTGTGGTTGATCATCACTTCATCAGGGACTGCATCCAAAACGACCATATCATCATCCATCAAATTGCCAGCCAGGACCAAATAGCAGATCTCTTCACTGAACCACTCCCCGACTCTCACTTCCAACTCCGCTCCAAGCTGGCTCTCTCCCAAAGCTGACGCTGTGATCAGAGAAATAAACGTCCACTGCTCCACTTCTTGTATGGACCTCATCAGAACCATATAACTGAATTCATCACAACCGTTAATCAACTAACAAACCTCACCATCCACTTTTTAAATACACCTCTATTATAATGTCGTGGATTTCACAAATGGTTTTATGATCTCTATGTTATTATGCTCTCTATGTTACAATTTTATTTCCTTTGTTCAACTCTCGAAGGTGCTACATGGGCGATGCATAAATCTCTTGTAGGAACGAAGATGATAAAATTGATAAACCAAAAATGCTGAACTCAAGTACTACAAAAGGAATCTGTGGCTCAAAGTGTTTATCGAAGTTTGTAGGATCGCCTTTTCATTTTAGACAGTAAGAGAACATTTATTAACTCTCATGAACCAAACAAAAAATATTCTCGTCTTTGTTGTAACAGTTAATCCAATAATTGGGCGTCCCTTCTATGGCCTGTGGACTGACTCTCTTTCTTTCCAAGACACCATTAAATCACTCTTAACCATGATAATATGAATCTCAACAACTAATTGCTTAAAAAGTTGGTAACAAGAGGAGTGATCGGCACATTACTATTGGATTAAGGGGGGAGGGCTTCCTCACCCTCAAGACATTAAAAGGAGCCAAAGGGAAGCATCATCTGTAGCAAGCATGATAGAATCACTTGATAGCAATAGAAAATCCGAGGGCCAACTCTATAAGCCATAGTCATATCAACTTTCCTAAAATTAAGTATTAAATATTTATCTTAACTGATGGAAGAAGCACAACTTTGATTAGAGGCAATAGAGGCATTCCTAGAAGACTTGAGTATTACATGTGAAGAGCTTAACTTGTCTCATGCTACACAAATTATTGGGGGCAAGATGGGATTCTTATTCGGATCTATAAAAACTGTTTTTTTGCACATTACACGGGGAGTAAACTTCTCTACAACGACGAAAAGCTTTGTAAGTTATGATCATCATTAAGAGGATTCCTATAGATCAAACAAAGGTGTTCCATAGGAGACATGGAAGTGGGAGGTAGCCCTAGTTCGTTTTAGAGGATAATTATTCCAAGTTCAGGATGGAGTACAAATCAAGAATCACGATTATGTCCATGCATATTACATTTTAAGCAATGCAACTGAATACATCAAAGATAAAAAGGTTTTTTTTTTCTTTATGCCTTTTTAATTTATTTACCTAAAAAATTTGCTCACTCTAAAAATTGGCTTGTTTTGCTCCTGACCACAACGCAAAGCCATTTGTTTTAAGCCTCCATAATTAAAATTTTCATATTTTTTCTGTGTTATTTAATTTTTGCATTGTATGTTAGTACAAATGCATGTAACTGGATTGGCGCTAATTATTGACCGGAAGTAGGGATGCTCATTTTTATTCCATCCACGTTTGTCGTTCGTGCTGATTTTAATTATTATATTGACCTGAACATGGTATTATTAATTTCTTTACGACTATTGATCATTTTTCTACTTTTCCGAATTGAGTTTTACTGGTTATCTGTTTTTCTTCTTCTGCAGGTGGTGGACATAGTTGCTTCAGGGACAGTGATGAAGCAAGAGTAAGAAGAAAAAGGAAAACCTTCTGGGAGAAGGCTGTCGACATAGCTGAATTATGTGGCGAGGGGGAAGCGTGGTGGGGAGTTCGTGGGGACATNCTACACCCATCATAATCTTCTCAAACAATGGGGCATCCTCCATCAGTATATCTGCCCACCCACCTTAACAGAACAACGTTGCTGAGCATAAACATTACCATATTATTGAAACAGTCTGCACACCCTTGATAGAAGCCTCTCTACCCCCTCACTTCTGGGTAGACACTCTCTGAATATCATGCTACCTCATAAATTGCCACATCTCCCAACACAAACTCCAAGTCTCCTTACGAATCTTGCACCACTGTCCACCCTTTTACAACCATCTGAAAATATTCAACTATCAATGCTTCACATGGTTTTGCCCTTACTGTAAACGAAAACTCACTCCCCTCTCTAAAATGTATTCATGGGATGTTTCTTCACAAAAAGGCTAAAAGTGCCTTGATCCACAAACCAACAAACTTTACATGTCACGATATGTCATCTTTAATGAATTTCTCTTCCCATTTCAGCACCTTCCAAGCTCTAAACCTCCACAAAAACTTTCCCTACGTCACCTCTTCCCCCGCTTCTCATGCCAGCCTACTCCCATCCTATCCACACGTCAACAATCTAACCCCCGATTTTCGCTAATGCAACCTGCACACACTTCCCACTCCTCCAATGCAAACACGTTTTAAAACTGGCCACCTAAGCTCAACAAATTATTAATCTAACCCATCAACTCTATGACAAAGACCCCACCTACTATTCAGCCACTTCCTAACACCCCCCATTGGCATCAGGCCATGTTTGCTAAGTTCTATGTCCTTCAATTTCAGGGCACATGACCCTTAATCCCACCCTTATCAAACCAAAACGTCCTAGGCTGTAAATAAACATTTAAAACCAAATACAACAGTGATAGT